>KK502723.1:35074-68558 GCA_000688735.1 Glossina austeni | reverse complement strand
AAAAAAAAAAAACAAAAAAAAAACAAAACGAAAACAAACAAAAAACCTATATTCCGTATAGAGAGAAGGAATCATTATCATCATCATCATCATCATCATCGTCATCATCATCTCAAACATACGATTTTCCTTTTGCCTCTATGTAGCTGCTTATGGTGGAGTGTTTGATTCTGTTGGAAAAGTGGTTAGAACTTTTTGTGCGAGTATATGAAAATTTTGCAATAAAATGATTGCCTGCAAACACTACACAAAGGCAAATATTAAAACTGAATAAAAAGGAAAAATAATAAAAATGAAAAATGCGAAAGCAAAAGCAAAAGCAAAAGCATTTCATATAATAGGAATAGAGAGAAAATACTCTCACTGGTTTTTGATTATATAAAATTCCGTACAAAGATTTATATACAATGCACATGCATGTGCTCCGTCGACAGATGATGTCAATGTAAACATAACTGATATTACTATAGATACATGAAATGATTTTTTACATAAAGCATATAAAGACATCATACTACACATCCTATTGCACATACATCGAGAACGTATAGTATAGTGCGCTCATACTACTGTCAACACATAGGTGCGGATATGTGCTGACCTTTACCGTTTGTGTGGATATATAGGATTGTTTCTCCTATCCTGGAATCTCAATTAAATTATCTCTCCATCGAAAAGAATTTTAAACATAACATAATTTAATTACATCTTTGTAAAAATCTCTTCCCAGTAAATTGCTTTTTACTAAGACTTTTGCGATACATTTGTTGTGTCATGTACGAAATTTCCAGGAAATTGGTCACAAGGAACTTAACCGAAGGATATTCGGTATATATTAATTTTATGGCAAAACCTAACACCCAGAAGGACGTTTCAGAGACCCTTCTCTATCCTAGTCTGTCCAAGTGTCTATCCAATTGTGTATCCAATTGTGTATCCAATTGTGCAACTGCACATCCAATTGCACATCCTACCTAACCTAACTAAGAATGCCTCAGTTTTCATATCGTCTCAGATTAAACATGTCTCTCATGGTTAATTATATACATGTATATGTAATGGCCTTAATAAGATAGGAATAATGCCTAACTAGCGATGGCGAAAAAAAATCCTCTTCTTCTTCTAGTTAACTTTTGGCAACATTAACGTTGTGAATATACGCAGTTCCGCACGATAATCGCTATTTTTGCTTTCGATCTTCACCGAACAAACCTTTGTTTATATATTTCTCTCAGTGCCAGAGCGCATTATAAGAGCAAACAAATCATTATATAGAGATAGGAACTATATAGCGTATAACTATATCCATATCTTCCATATCTGGCAAAAAAGAAGAAACAAAAGACTTTAGTCCTTAGATGCTATGCTCTTCTTCTTCTAATTTTTGATGGTACTTTATGTTGAAAAAATGTAATTTACTCTCATACATTTTAAAGTAATTAAATGAAAATTTTCATTTTGTTGCATCATCTTAATCAATTTATAATATGCTTCGATAAGATGATGATGCGCATACGAGTTATGCACATAACACGGAGATAACTGGCAGCAGCAACGTCATAACCTAAAGGCAAAAAATTTTTCAAAGATACCCCAGAGAGAGAGACGAAGTAAATGCCATGACTTTTAATTTTTAAAAGGAAAGGAGATAAAGGAACATACTCGATATACACTACCGTCCAAAAGCACATCAGTTTTTAAACAAAATATTGTCGACTGTATGCGGTAAAAATTAGTAATAAAATTAAGTTTTACGACCTTTTAACAAAAGCCTTATGATGCCACATTCATGATGATTTTGACAAAATACTGCAACCTTGCTGGAAGACACGAACCTGGAAGAAATGAAGATAGACACAAAGATCTGAAATCCACAACAACACAACCTACAGAATAACTTCATCAGAGTTGTCTCTGGACAATAGACCACCAATGGGAAAATGTCCTGTTGGTGTCAGATTTACGGATCCAATTGACGCGTGCTTGTACACCAGTCAAAGGAAGAGATGGCTTGTCAAACATGATGGTGGGAATGTCATAGCTTGGGGGTTGTTTTGGCGCCAGCAAACCCGTAAATCTTGCGAAGTTAACGAAAAATCTAAATAAGAAATACTTGAAAATTCTTCAGGATTCCGCCATACCCAGTGGACTGAATCTACTTGGTACCGGATTCGTTTTTCAAGCGGATAATGATCTCAGGCAGGACTTTTTAAACAAGAAAAAAGAATCACGGACGCAATGGCCATCTCCATAACCTTACCTTTCTCGCAATGAATTCGAGATAAAAGCGTGGAAAAATCTATCTCGTATTAGCTGAAAGCTTTTGTGGCAAGTATTGAGATACCGAATGGCACAAATTAGACAAAAATTATTTTAAGATCAATTAAATCAATTAATAGCATGCCTAGAATATACGAGAAGATAATGGAAGAAAAAGGATGAAACTAAAATTGTTACTCTATTTTTACATCTTAAAATTAAATTTTTATTTTGAATGGCTTTTATTTTATTTTATTCGATTGTACCTTTCTGCTTCCAAACTTTTGAACGATAGTGTGAGTATATATGTATCTACACACACATTCAAATAAAGACTCAATATTAGAGAAATTGGTCTCTGAGCAAAATGCTTAGAAGAATTTTTTTAATTAAATACCAGAAAAATTCCTTAAACGTGTCTTTCCAGTTTATTCGATATTGCTTGATAGTAATAAATACATAAAAGCATAAGGTTGGGAGAGAGGGGAGAGAGCATGAAATTATTTTATTAAATTTCAATTCGCATAATTTACTCTCTATCTCTCTCTCTCTCTCTCTCTCTATCTCTCTTTCTTTCTCTCTCTCTTACCTATTATTTATTCATGTTTCATTTCTTGCTTACTTTTTCATTTACTAATTTTTTTTTTGATTTTTTTTTTTTCAAAAAGAAATTTATGTTAAACATACTAATAAATGAATTTATCACTCCTTTGTCTCCTCGCTTTTCTTTGAGCTACACACTGCACCCATCCACCATCTCATCCCGCATAAACCATAAGAAACGTTAATCATTTTTGTAATCACATTAAATATTTATGCAGCCATGTATGCGCGGCGCTGGACGATAATTTACCGTATTTATGGTTGAAAACTATCCAAGCGCATGCATGTGTGCGTGCGTACGAAGCTTGCATGCTTGTGTTTCCGAATGTGTGTGTGTGTGTGTGTGTAACACATACTATAATTGATATTTTCCATAGTTACTATTTTCATATATAACACATTGAGCGCAGATAAATGGCCCACATTTCAATTTCGATTCTTTATGTTTCTGGAGTCAGAGGCTATAATTAATTTTCAACCGCGCAATATGTCAATAATTTTATTGTAATTGACGTTTTAATAAAAAAGAGAATAAAAAAAAAAAAAAAGAATATTTTTTTATTAATGTAATATTTGTATCAATTATCGATTGCTTGCGGTTTAATTCATGCGCATACGTATTAATTGTCAATCACTAATACGGACAGCTTTATAAACAACATGATTATATTAAAAGCATCTTCCACCTTCACTGGCTCTGGCAAACTCATTGAGCTATGGTGCCCTAGTGAAACTAAAGTAAATTATATCATATTCTGCCCTGATGTAAGGACGCAATCTATAGAAATTTGTAATTTTAAATAAATGCTTTCTTCTGCAGCCTGCGGTTATCATCCTTTAGAAATATATATATATATTTTTTATTATATATATAATATAATTTAATTTTAATTAGAATAAATTAGATTAAGTTACAATTGCTTTTAGCATCCTTTAGCAGTGCAGGAGAGAGAGAGAGGTATATTGTTTAGAACTCCTCTTTTCATTATTTATTTTCCTTTATTTTATACACCATCGAGGGGCATACGTTCATTTCATGAAAACCATTGCAATAGCAACGGAGAAATTTCATTTATCTTATTTAAAATTAATATATTCATAATCTGAATCGATCTAAGTACGTCCGTCTGTCCACCTGTGTCCTATCTTACTTCAACAAAAAAGTAAGATATCGTTCATGCCAGCAAGCTTCTGTTGCAAATCTACTAAATAGGTTAACGGACGTGCCTACCATAGCTTATTTAACCACAACTGCTAGAAGGGTAAAGGATTTTCAATTGTGTTCGATGGCTGATTTTACTGTATCTGTAAAATTGAAGAAAATCGATCACGTCCTCATAATATTAGGGAGTATATTACAATTTCACTTTTCTTTGCGTTCTTCTCCAGCGCTGGTTAAGAGTTGGTTGCCCGGTGCGATAATTTCTACCACAGCCGAATATAGTTTTTTTTAATCTTAAAATGTTGTGAAAGTTAATTTTTGAATTCTTACATAAGAGAACATGCAAACGAAGATTTTTTTTTTCATTTCTTTAATCGGTATGGATAGAGAATTACAGTCAGCCAGCTTGGTGTGTTTCGAAGGCATTCCGACGTGAAGCTATTCCGACAGGAGAGAAAAAGTATTCATATGCGGCGTCACATTATTAAAAGGAGGAAAAAGTTGCAAAAGCCCAAGAAAAAAAAAAAATTTGATGAAATTCAAGGCCTACTCATTACTTTTGCTCTTTTTCAATAAATAATTTATTTTTGCCTATAAATTATTACATACGATTACTATTCGCTATCGCTGCTCTTCCTACATATCCCACTAACGTCTCCATATATAGTACAAAAAATTAATCTCTCTCTAATAAGAGAATGCATTTGAGGGTATATATATATATGTATATACATGTATATTATACATATATGTATATAATATATATATAGGTACATTATACATATATGTACATTATGTATATATAGGTATATTATACGCATATGTATATAGCAAAATATATATATATATATGTGTATATTATACGCATACGTATACAGCAAAATATATATATATATATATGTATATATATATATGTATATATATATATGTATATATATATATATGTATATATATATATACAGCAAAATATACATACATGTACATATACATGTAGCAAAATATATATATATATATATATATATAGCAAAATTGTTGACCTTCAAGCAATAAATGCAGTCTTTAATATGAGAAACCTTAACTTTTGGTGCTCTAGGTAGCCTTTTTAGTATGTTTAGTACGTGTAGCTTTTCTCATGTATCACATATCACATATTACATATACTATAACAATTCATACGTGATTCAAAACAAAAGAAGCCTTTTATCAATACGAAGAATACACCGGGTAGCCATGTTTCTCTGCCCTGAACTAGTAGTTACTGACTATAAATGAATTTATCGCAGATTGTACCAAAGAACTCGCTTCCAAACAGAAGTTTGATTGAATCAAAAGTTGTCGCGTTTTTTTTTTTTCGTTTTTCTCTTTAGGTAAATACAATATATATATAGATTCGCTCCTTAACATCTTTTTTAATTGTTCGATAGGTACTTTCAAAAGTTTGTTGTTTCTTCTTGCCACGCACTCTTTGATTAAAAAGGAAAAACCACAAAATATCATTTGGGATACAAGAGCACAAGCCCTAATACATTTTTTGCTTCTGCTGCATGTCAATGTTGACGTTTTATCATAGAAGCGAAAAATTGTCGATTTTGGACAATAGGTCACCATTGAGAAATAACTGTACTTGCTAGGGTAACACAAGCTGCGTGAGTCTGCTTAGAGAAACCTAAACAATACTTTTTTTTGCTTGCTATATAAAAATATTTATTGTTTTCCATTTCGCCCAACGCTTCCCCTCACAAGCCATCCTTCTTCCTCTCTGCTTTATTCCTTTCACATGGTATAGCAATGAGAAGAATTGTAAAAATTCCACAATTATTCCGTATTAGTAGGTAGTAGGCTGTGGTAGGTATCATTGTTATTACTTTAAAAGCTCTAATCAAGTAAATTAAGATGAACCCTGAAGCAGTTTTAAAAGCTTTTAGAAGGTCTTTAAAAGCATATGAAACGTATTAAAAAATTAAGGCCACTTGGTTACAGACTAATAATTACTAAACAATTAACTACTAACACAATTAACTTGGCTTCACGTTTTGCTTGTTTCAAAAAAAAAAAAAAAACTTTAAATTTCATTAAAGCGCTCTTAACCTTCTTACAAATCTATCGAATATTCCGGATTGAACTTTGAGTGATTGATTTCTTTTGTATACCAAGTTGTTTAATTAAAAAGTTTGTCGTTTACTTACTAGAATATCAGCATTAATTACATATTTTTCCCTTCATAGCAGGCTGTGAAAAGTTACAACAAAAATGATAAATAGAAATAGAAATATTTCACATATACTCTCATAAGCATGATAAGTGACATTTTACAGAGCTGTGCTTTGCTTTATATGTCAATTGCCTGGAGTTTGAAATCATAGTCATCTCGATTGTAGCGAAATGAATTCAAGAAAGTGATAAAAGAGAACTTTTCGAATAATATATACTTGCCTCGAGTATTAGCAATTTCGAGAAAGTTATGCAAGAGTTAAACTATATACACACATGTATACATACATGCATATATCACATAATCATATATATTTATATAAAACTATACACTCATATATATGTTTATATGTATGTACATGTGTTTATATATATATACATACATATATGTGTATATATACATAATCATATCTATTTATATAAAACCACCTCTACTATGTTTTATTTTACTTTTTAAAACGCTTTCATAAATAGCGTTGAAAAAAAGAACAGTTTTTTTTGCGATTTTGTTTTTCGTTTGCTATTTTTATAAATGGTCCCCGAAAGCTTTTAAAAGCTTAATTAATTAAAGTTAAAACATTATTTAAATGAAGAAATTTAATTATTACAAAAAATTACAAAATTCTCTTGGAAGATTGTAAAAATAATTCGTACTTTTCATCTTTTTCATATTTTATTCGTTTTCCCTCTTCCTCATCCCCCTTTTTTCGGTTCTAATGTTCATATTTTTGAAATGTACAAAAATCAAGATGAAAAAATAACCCGCTTAATAATAATAAAAAAAAAAAAAAATACTAATTAAGAATTTTGTTATATTTTTTTTTTTTTCGTTTTTACAATTAACGCCAGAAAATGAACGAAATTTTGTGGGCAGTAATTTAAATGGAAATTAAAAATTGAATAAACATGAGCGGCAGCTGCCTCTGCCTGCTGTGTACTCGTATCCCAAGTAATAATATTATAGGATGAATAGTTAAAATGAGAAATAATTAAAAACTCAAATGACTACGAAAACGGATATGAGAAGGAAAGAAGATAGCAAAACTTACCCACATCCAATCCAATGTAATCTGGTGTGCCTTTTACACCTTATGTAAATACGCTTACATACATACAATTTTTTTACTTTTCAATTCTTTTCTTTTCACAGAGAGAGAGAGAGTCACTTTTTCTTTCATTCCGAATTTATTTATAATATTTGAAGAAACACTACACTCTTTTAGATGACAACTAAACTATTTTATATATATTTTATAATAATTTTGTCAGAGAGTCCAATTCCTCCCATGCCTTTATTCAATCTTATTCAATACGAAACTGTCTTATTTGAAGAAAATTATCAAACTTTATACTTTTTTTAGATGAAAAATAATCCAAATAACCCAAGGCCTACTTAGATTCCATGGGATATCTAACCTAACAAGTTTTAAACACCTGAGTATTTATTGTAATACAGTTTTTTGTATGCCTTTTCAGTTTTTTAGAACTTTTTTCATTTTATTTTTCGAAAACCAAAAAAAGAGAACGATTTTTTTTTCTATTCTTTGAAATTGTGCCATAGTTTTAAGGGCCTTTTTGTTTTCACTAATGATTACTGCTTTTCTAGTGCCAGTGTGGCTTTACTCTCGCTTTGTATCGGAAGTTAACTGAAACCTATTTTTTTTTTTTTTTGTGTAGTTTTCTTTCTTATTTCAGTTTTTTTGATTTTCGTTGTCACGTTTGTGAGACTTTCTCTTTTAGCAGTTGACACAGTTTGTGGTCTACTATTAGCTAGCTGCCGGTCTGTCTGGCTGGGCTTATTAAATTGCATGAATGTTCACTCGACGGAAATTATGTTTTTGTATGATTACAAAACAAACAAAAAAAAAAAATCTATATCAAAGAAATATTCCTAAAATGGAATAGCATGAGATAAAACAAAACCTCTTTCCTTTTTTATTCTTAAATTCACAATCTTTAGTTATAGGCAACAGAAAATTTAAAACATATTACGCCAACCATTCTAGGTAAGGTTTGTAAGTATGAACCCGGAATGTTTTTCATATGAAAATAACAAAAAACGTTTTATTCGAAGTATTGGCCACTGCTTCTACACATCTTTCTCTCATCTGCCTGAAATTTCTGGATATCATGCAAGAACAAAAAAAAGCTGATGGTCCTTTGAGGCAACCATCGAGCAATTTTCCTATATTTCCGTAAGAAGAGAACTGCTGTTTAGCAAATGCGTGAACATGGGGAGTCGAAAGGAGGCGTCCGGTAAATAAGCCGAACGGGCTTACACTTTCGAATCGAGTGCTTTTAACATATCGGGTGCTCGGATGTTTTGTAACAAAATAATATTGTTTAGGTTATCTTTTTTTAACATTTTCGAACAGTGAATTGTTGAAATCGAGTAATTGTTGTGAATAACTTTAGGTATTAACCGATATGACGGACTTTAGTATTTAATAATTCTGGTCCGATCAAACACAAATATCCTGTAGATGAATGTGAATGTGAGAAGCCTGAACCTACCCGTGCATATTTACCTGCGACTTCCAAAATATATTCACATTTTATCCCCAAGAAAATAGTTTTTGCTTTGTGCCTATGAACAAATTCCAGTTTCATGTTTACAAATGTGGTCAGTTTGCAGATCTTTGCTATCTCTAATAAGGGATTACTCATCATGTTTGGGCTAAGAGCTTCCTGTTTGAGAAGCGGCTTAAATCAATTAAAAAAAAAAAAAATCTACTTTTATTGAAACAATTTGTTCCCAATCTATCGGGAATGTGAACAGATTATTACTCATTTTTTTTCGCTTAAGACATATATAGAAATAAGAACGACACACAACCGTTCAAATATGCATACATCCAAAGTTCGAAAGACTTACTTATCTTTATCTATCTAAGTGCTATATACAGTGCAATGGTTGCAGTTAAAGAAGTGAATGCTTTTTTATGTATTTGGTGAACAAGCAAACGAACAAATGAATAAGTATATGCTAATAATGTGAGGAGATTTATTTAGTTATATAAGGCAGGCTTAAGGTTCCGCCTTAACACTTGTGTTTCGATATAACACGAGAGAAGGCTTTTTGAAAAGTTTGAATAGTCAAATACGAAAGCATTTCAAGTGATTTGGCGGAAGCATGTTGCAGATTGTCTCATAAGCAACGAAGAAGATAGAGTTGGGATAAGAGTAAATGGCGAAAAAGCCAACGTCACCAATTAGTTTTTGTCGCACATTTACCCGCAAGAATATTCTCATTTCGTCATCTAGCCGTCATTCCATGTTTGGTAGCGTGTTATGTAGATAAGCCAAGGTCGGGAAGGTTATTCCATTTGAAGCTGATCTCGAAATCGGTTATAAAGTAGATTTTTTTAAGTTGAAAAAAGTATGAATATTTCGCTTGGCAAAAGCAAACACACAGTATACAAGGAAATACAGCTGTATATGAATTGATTTCTAGTGGAGTCAAAGCTATTCTGGTATAAAATCGTTAGTTGTGAGTAAACTTGATTTTCGATAATAACCTGCAAAATGTCGCTCAGGTTTGAGACATAGTTGATAATTCATACCGATAACAGAATGTCCATATAATCATTCACGAATGCTTCAGAGCTGAATGGCAAGCTTAATCTCGAAATTCGAAGTTCAGACAGATAAGAAATCTAAATTTTCGCTAATTATAAAATAGTGCTTCTAAGAGGTAATCCACAAAGAAAAAAAGCTGGTCTCCAAGATGTATACTAATCTAAATTTCAAATAATCGTAGTTTTTAAACAGGATAGTTCCAGCAAAAGGACAAATGGGCAGTACTTTGTAGGAGACATTGAAAGCGTGAGAACCATTCCATATTACACGTGAATTGGTGGGCACAGATTTCATATTCTGTAAAGCAAACTTTAACAGGCATTTTCTTGTTACGTAAGCCAAAGCTCAATCTGTTATGAAATCAATAAAGTTAGTAATGAAGACCAGTGAATTTTTCCTTCTTACTGTGGACGTCTTTTCTAGAGTTTTTAGCACACAATGTAGTTGATGTCATAGATCCACTATATCATGAACGCAATAACACCTGTGAAGCTGTGCTGAATCAGTAGCATTGGTAAAAAAGTATAGCGCAATTACATTGTCAGCCGGAAGATCTTAGCAAATTTTAGAGAAGTTGTTCAGCAATTTTCTTTGGTTTTTGCTAAATACCATATGCGAGTATTTTCCATTTTCACATACTCAGAAAGGCGTCCCTGCTTAGAATAATTTCGTTTAAAAAATTATAAACTTATCCACGAATTTTCAATACCCAACCCGCAAATGTACAGGGAACATACCTAAAACAACCCTCCAGCTTTTACCTGCCAAATGTCATTTCAATGACAATCACATGTAAAGAGATGAGAAAAGGCGGGAAATTTAAAATTGCATCTTTTGTGCAAATGCCCCGCAATTACGCTAGCAATATGTCCATATCTGGGAATCGCTAACCTATCGATATAAAGAAGTGTTTGTGTGTGTTTGTGTTCTCCCAAAACTTAACTTTTATCAAACTTTCTTGCAGCAATTAATATGAATTGGCAGCCTTAGCTGAGTATCTGAAATTTCATCACTTTACAAACCCAGATATTATACGATATGAAAGCAATGCACTGGATAAAGTGGTAACTGCCAAGAAACGGTCATCGATTTTTATATATGAAAAACTCACCTGTGAGTTTAAATTTTTCAATAGCTTCGTATCAAAACCAAAAAGCTTTTGGCTGAATTCGCTTCTCAAATCCACATAAAACATTCTATCTCCCAAACACTATAAATTGATATGCATTTCATTAGTTGTTTTGGAAGATAAACTCTTTAATCTTCTTTATCTCACATTTTGTTAAAAGCCAAAATAGAGCCATTAATGATTTGCCTTAAAAACAGTATATAAGAAATGCAAATTCACTCCAGAGTAGATTCCGCATGCCATGCATTTCGCCATTAGTATGAATGCATTATTCAGTCACAATTATATATAAAACAAATGGAATATAAGAAGCAATGCGCTTCTTAATCAATTCAATATCACTTTTAAGACAAAAAAACCAAAAATCGAATAAATTATTAAAATCGATTTTTTCCTATTGGAGTTACGTCAAAGTATCGTTAAATTCTTCGCCTACTGAAAATAAATATAATTTTACGATAAGTAATAACAAGTTGTAGATTCCTTTGAAGTGACGTAAGGTATTTTATTTTTCTCATATATACCGCAAACTTTAATTAGCTTATGTAGCTTCATTTGATGAAATATCGCGAACTTATCATAAACTAGTTGCATTAACTTTATGGAATCCTAGTAAACGCAATATACGCAATGTGCGTGTAGAGAGGGATTCTATTTAAACTGAAGCATATTACAAGATTTTTTCATTCATTTTTATCAATGTTTTCCATCACAAGAGCTGTTTGACTCGTAACTCTCATAGTTTTCTTCTTTTTTTTTCCAAAGGCTCAAAAGTATGTTAAAGCGAAGATAAGCCTGTTGGCCAATTCACTTCACTTTTAACCATGAAAAATTTTAAATTTGAAAAGTCCTTGATTGGAGCGCAAATTATGGATAAGCATTAATGTGAGAAAAAACTAAAGCAATAGCACTTCAAAGTTCAAACTTGTTACTGTTGGGTGCCTTAAGGTCTTACAAGCAAAGTTACTGTGTTGCTTGCTTCATATGAAATCAACTGCTTCTATATGTTAATCTTGACTTATTACCGCTAGAAATAACACATTTATGCTTTAGAAAAGCATATATAATCAAGAGGGGCTTTACAACTTCCTTTAAAGCAGAAGAATTGTTTTTTTTTTTATATCGTTCTGGTGCTTGTGTGTCGTTGAATGGTATGTTTAAGCTTTTAGGCAAATAAAAAAATTAATGCATAGTCAGAAGTGGTAGTGAAATCTATCCACAAAAATTATAGGAAGACATTCCATGTCCCATTTGCAAAAAAAAAAAAAAATCTTAACACAAAAATAAAAAAAAAAGTCTTTAAAATCCTTTTGTTTCATTTCCTTGAAATAAACTTAGAAAGCAATTTTATTTTCGATAATAATGAGAAGAATTTTTCCCAATCCTTTTTTCACCGGTACTGAAAATTTTTTATCATATAAAAAAAAGTTCCTTAAAATATGCTTTCACTGATGCAGTCACTTACTCACACGCTTATGCAGATTGCTTAAGATGTTTTTCTTGTCTGTAGATGTTTTTTCTTTTTCTTGCTTTCAAAGCATCTCCACTCTATGAACTCTCCCGAAAAGTATGCTTGCTTGCTTGCATAAGAATTTTTTCATTAATTTTTTCGTTTTTTTCTAGAATTTTTTTTTTGTTAATTTTCTTAAAGCAAATCCTTAAAATATTATTTTGATTTTTTATTTATTTTCTTAAAATTTGTTTCTCTTATTTTTCAATTTTTATTTTTTTATTTTTTTTTTTTTTTGAATATACGTTTTATTCTATTTTCGGTTTACTTTTGCTAGTAAACACGCGTTTCAATGATTTCCAAATATTGAAGTTAACGGGCGTTAGTTTAGCTGCGGACTGAAATCGTTTTCAGAAAGTTGCGAACTTAAATAGATAAAATTTTCAACATCTTTGAATGAATAGCATAGAGGATAAAAACTTTTGATGAGAACTAACAAAACAAAAAAAAAAAAAAGAAGAACCAAAAAAAAAAAAATTTATCAGAAACAAACAAAATCTTGTTGCATTTACAACAAAATTCATTTCGTTTTCATACGAGTCAGTCTAGGCTGTTGTTAAACGGATAAAAAAAGCTTTTCTCCCGGTAAATTATCCGTTACCAGGGTTCATTCCCTTATCACCGAGAGTGAGAGAGAATTTTCATAGAGAAAAATCATTTCTGTCCTTGATTTACAAAATCCAAGAGAAACAAAGAAAGAGCGAGAGAGAGAAAGAGAAATAGTGAAAGAAACTAAAAAGGCGAGAGCTAAAGACAGAGAAAGAAAGAGAGCGGTATAGAGAGAAAGAGAGCAGAAAAATCTTCCGCTTACTTACAATGGCCTCTTTTAATATTCATAACTGTAGTGTTTGCCTTTATGTGTAATCTTCTCATAAGTGTTTGTTTTTCTGTTATGCATTATTTAGTTATTTTTACTTTCCTTTGAATTTCTTCTTTTAGTTTTTATTACTTAAACTTGTTGTTGTCGTCTTATATGCATATGCATGTACATGTAGTTGTGTTTGTATGTTTATATTTCCGTATGCACAGATTTCTCTTTTCTTCTCCGCTATTCATCACCTGTTAGCACAAAACCTTTTCCGTTATCCTTTGTTTTGTTGCTCTTCTTACCATTCACCACAAGATGAGTTTTTTTGCACATATCAAGTCCTTGAAAAAGGAATGCACACAATTATTAGATAAAAATTGCGTTTTTGTTCTCCAACTACCTTATGCGGTTATTGCTTGGCATTTCTAAACTTCGTAGAATTATGCGCTAAGCTATACATACGTAAACGTATATATATGACTATGAATGCGTTTAAGGAAAGGTCAAAGTCGATTAATTCATGTGAGTTTATTTTTCCTTTTTCTCCACTTAAGGTCATAATGCTTATGATGCAAAAAAAAAAAAAAATGTTTTTCGAAAAGAAAATGTGAAAATGATGTGAGGAAAATCTGTACACGTTACGGGCGGGTTACGGGGCAGGTTCTTACAATATTTATCCATTTAATTTCAGATGTTTTTTTTTTTTTTTTTTGGATTATAGAGACAACAAGAAGCTACTTTTAACTTTAAGCAAAATATAAACAAAATTTTAGTAGAATAACAACGAATAACCATAAGGTAGAAATCGCTTTAATTCGTGTCTTAACAAGTTTTCTGAAGCGTACAAAGTCGAACAAATAGAAAAAAAGCCCCTTAACGAAGCACCTTTACCAACAATCTTACTTGGATTTTGATTAGCAGTAAGACAAGAGACCATTGTCGGGGTACTCTGATGGGAAGTACATCATACTTACTAGAAACAATGTTTCTTTGGGTAACCTGGCCACCTTTGGACAACTAATACTTCGATTGTAATATTAGTTGGTATAGTTTTGGGTAGCCACGCTTCCATCTAGACTTTTCTTACATCCCCCAAAAGATCACCCAGCACACTCTTTTTGATTAAGAAAAATTACTTAGAGGGAAAAATCAACCTCAAGCAATCATCCATAGCGGAGAAATATATATGGGATGGGATGGGTAGAAAAAAGTTCTTCTTTTATAAAAGAAGACTAAATTTCTTCTGAAGTTCCTTTTAAGCAATCCAAGAGAAGCCCCCATTTTTAAAATGCAAACTTTTAATCGAATAGTCACGTGTAGGGTGAGTGTTGAGGGCTTCGTCCATTCTTCCGAAACCTAAACCTATTTTATGTACAGATGTGACAGGGGGTTTACGTAGGTGCCTGCCGTGGAGGCTTAACCCTACGGTGCCCGATGGGACATTTTACGTACAGTTAGCATGTTGTCAAACGATGGATTTAGATGAAATAAAGCTTCGCCTTCGATTGGAGTATAAAAACCGATCAACGCCAAGAAATGCTAAACATGAAAGGACGAGTAAGAAATTATAAGGATCGGTACTTAATATTTAGAATTTCGCTTCGAGACAATTAAAGTTAAAAGTTTCCTCCTTGCGGGCTGATTTAACTGATCCTTGAATTCTCTGGCCTTCTAAGATATTGAGGAAAGGAAAAAAATCGTGACCTTATTTTTAGAAATGAAGCTAAACAATAATTTACGTCGATTACGTGGCATATAACGCTTAACGTACAGTCCCTGGCGATTCTAGTTAAAATTGTTTTGTCCAAAAATAGCTTGAATTTTTATTTATTTTTTTTTTTTTTTGGAAAAAAAACTGTGTACCGTTAATTTTGTGTCAAACACTTTTTACAAAATTTATATTTAATATCAGGTTAGTAAATATTCTTCGCTAAATAGTTTGCTAAATAGTTTAATTAAAAATTCTTAACCCCTTAAAAGCCAGTGTATAATAATAGTAAATTTATAAGCAACGAACAATGTGTCGTAATTACGTTCAATAAATTGTAATAATTTTGCTTCTGTTCAAATTCAATTTCCAATCGGGTTGATTTCATTTTATTATTTGTAAAGCGTATAGAAAGAAGAGTTCATTGATTAATGTTATTGAAAATGCTATTAAATTAAAATTCAATCAAATAAACACTAACAGGTGCACATAAACATACGTATATGATGATGCATTATTAGTTGCCGGACTGTTGCGTTGTTGTTGTTGTTGTTGTTGTTGTTGTTGTTGTTACGTTTGTTGGCTATATGTTGATAAAGTTCATTTAAACTAAATGAAATGAATTGGGGATATCGTTTGCATTGCCTGACAAATAGCATGATAAATACAACAATACGAACGACAGACACACACACACACATACAGGTAGAGATAGAGGCCACGATATGTATGCAGTTAGGTGGAAATGAACAACAATCACAACAGCCGCTCGAAGTTTGGCCAGAGGAAGAGGAAGTAAGCAAAATAAACACAGTCACACAATTAGTAATTATAACGGTCACTTTTTAGATATATACATACATACATACATACATACATACATACATACATACATACATACATACATACATACATACATACATACATACATATCGACATATGTATGCATGCATGAAACGAATGTCTCTTCATAAATAATGGACCGGCTTTTATAAGCGTATTTATGCAAACGCATAAACAAACAATACATTGTCAACGATAAACTCAGTGTAACACAGTGTATAACAATGACAACAAATGATAATCGTTTGCGTTATTTAAAATATCCTGAAGCTATTTCACTGCTAGAATGCGTGTGTGCACACAAATGCACACAACAACAACGTGAACACAGACAGCATGTATTTTAAAACAATAATATGTTGATATAACAGAATACATACTTACATACATTTATATTGGGTGATAGCAAAAATTCATGCCCGTTTTTCATAGATATCAGATGCAGGTACATTTTGCTAAGCCGGTGCATTTCTTTTACAATTTTTTTTATCTTCATCTTAATTCGCTGACAGCTACATAGGACATGACATTTAATAAAAAATTCATTTATTTTTGTCTGAATCCAAGGTTAACATTCAAAGCTGTCTATAATCAATGCAGGTCACTGCCTTCTTTATACGTACACGAAGACATACTCTGAAGATATATTTATTAAGAAAAGGCGAAGTTAGACTCTAAGATAGTTATAGAAACTGTGTCCAGGATATTTTAAAGCTGCTTACTTGAGTTGAACAAGAAACAAATTGTTGAGATGCTTGGCAACTCGACGGAATTTCGAATATAAAGCAACTTGGATATGATTCGAAATGGAGTAGATGCCACTATTAGGGACAAGACAAGTGACGTTGCCCTACGATCTTTCAAGAAAGTTTTCATTTGAATCAATTACGCAATAAAGCATTGATTCCCTAGCAGTATACCACGTAGCGCCGTCATGCTGAACATAAACGCCATGCAATAGTTTCACGCTGAAAGAAGTCGCAATAAAGTCGTTCGATAACGCAGCCTGTGAAAAGAACCAAACTTTCACTCTCTGTCGTTAGACAAGTTGCCCGACTATTTTTCTTGCATTTTCGGAGGGACTGATACCAATATTTTGCTTCTTTACTCAGATTCATGAAAATGAATTTAACTTTGTTTAAAAAAATCATGCTCTTTTTTTCACTATTTCAGTGCGAGTGTATAGCGATCTGTATCTAAAAAAACTTCTTTTTTTTGACTTATCAGTGGGAATAAATTGAAATTTATTTCAAAATTAATTGTTGTCCTTGCCCTTCCTCGACAAAGTCATAAATGGAGATGAAAAATGACTTATATATAATGTTGTAAGGAGGGCAAGTCAGAAAATTATATCCTCTTCAAGATGGATAACACATGTCTTAAATGGGTCTAAAATTTTGATTTTAAGCGGATTACCAATCCATATGGAACTTGGACCTTTGCCCACCGTCTAAAAATATATTTGAAAAGTTTAAGTGTTGCATGTCAATTTTAGCGTCACTCAATATTCTGTCGAAAGAGAGACGAAGCCAATCAAAGAATTAGATTAAAGGGCAGGTGGATAGTTCAAAGTCCGCTCGACTCGAGAATCTTGCTCTGATTTATATTTATTAGTTTAAGGGGATGTTACTTAGGGGATGTAGTGTATATATGTAAAAGAAAGAAGTGGGGGCAGGGAAAGAGACAGAGAGCGGATTTAGCCTAGTGGATGTGTGCCCATTCGATGAGTTTTATATCTCTACTGAATGAGAGCACTCGTCATAGCATTTCTGAATATTAAAAATCAATGGACGAACTCAATACATCCGTAGCCGGTGAGCATAAAAAGTAACTGAATGACAGATGAACGAGTTTCTTCCGCGTAACCAAATAATGACCAATATGTCCTCGTTGTCTTCATCGAAGTAACATCGCTTTTACTAATCAGCTTCCGTTATGAACTTTTGCTATCACCTAATATATCTTTAGAAACTGTCGTAGCGACGAAAAGCTTACAAAAAACAATTCACCTTTGACTACAACATACACAAGTGACACGTAAGCAAAGATAAAGACAGAGTGGAAAAGAGAAGGGCGCATTAAGAAAGAGATACCAAATGTTATGAAGAATATACGAAGATATTTATGCAAAAGGATAAGTAACCGTTTAATTTAAGCTTGTAAGTCAAAGAAGTCGAGGGAAATTATTTAATAAGAAACAGAAAGGAAACATTTAAACAATCAACAATTGTTGTTGACAGTTTTCTCTTGCAAAAAACCGAAATCCAAGCAAAAATACCAGCAACAACCAGTTAAGAATTGTGAAAATAAAACGCATAGAAATACTGGAGACATAAAGTTTATTATGACATCCAGTAATATTTAGCGCGATACAAATGCTAGCAGCACCTTTAACTTTGCATCTGCAAGTACGCGTCTTCACATGGAGGTTAGCTTTAATGTTAATTTCATTTTCTTACCACCTTAGAGCCGGTTGGTTTACCTCTTTGTTATTACTTTTTTATTTATTTGAAAATATTTATCTTCCATTACACACATACATACCTAGGTTAGCATGCGCTTAGATACTTAGTGAACACTTTACGAACAATTTGTCTTTACATTTAAAGTTATATGCTAAGCATGTGGCTTGACTTGTCTTAACTTGTTTTGTTGTCTTTCCACCCACAGAGTCTGGAAGGTTTGCATTTTGCATAATATGGCTATGCATATGGTTGTATATGCAAGTAGGTAACTATTTATGTATACCGATGCATTAATGCACATTATGTTTGTGCGGTTTTAAAGGCAATAATAACAGTAAAGATGACCTCCGTAAATTACAAGTGATATTATGCGGCTCCTTACCGTATGTATATCTTTAACAAACGTAAACAAAAAGCAGAACAAGAATTAATTTCTCATTTAGTTTATGCACTTGTGGGTATATTAAAATTTATTATAATGCATTTTGTGGTTGAAGTAAACAAACGACAATGAATTAATGAAGAATTATGGTCAAAGTATTTAAATAATTAAAAACAAAAAAAAAAAACAATCTTTTTATTGCCTATATTCGGGCATTACGATTAAATTTAAACTTTTATTGCATATTTTAAGAGAGAGAGGAAAAGTAAAATGTTTTAAGAACTATGTTACTTAAAAGTTAAGAACATTTAAGAAAAAATAAAAAAAAGGGCCCGATCGGTTAAAACCTAAAATAATCTGATTTATTTACAAATGCTTTTTAAAGCAAAGGTGCCGCGATCATGCGCATGCACAATTATCATCTTAGTTTTATAGCTTTGCATCCCTAATCTATTACGTGTTGAAGAAATATATAGGGTGTCCCAAAATGTACCCAAAATTTGAATTATATAGAAGGCATACATTTTAAGATAGAGTTGTATGGGGAAGAGCACATTAGGCAAACGGTCGCCAAAGCTTTGCTGAAACATAAGCGGGCTTTTATCAAAATTCTGATCACCGAGATGAGAGAGGACACAATCATGTCATATCTCATGCAGTAATTGAATTTTCTACGAGTTAATTAATTAAGACTAAGCTTTCTGACGAAAAGAGCCACAACATGCTAACAATTTATGTGTTAGCTTAACCATGAGGCATTGTCTCTAGATATATTTCTTGTCGCGAATTTGCGCCGACATAAGTTTTCCTCTATTTCTAGCCACCTTCGTGAATAACCCAGGAGATTGTATACTTAGCGACCTTACGACGTCCTTCATGGATTTTAATTGACTTCCTTCACCAATCTCTTTCAATGTTACACAAATTGTACACAGCTAAAAGTGCCCGTATGTGTATGATGTCTTTGGCTCTATACAGTGGTCTTTCATAATAGGAAGAAGCGCTTTATCCTTATACTAGTACTTCTATGAGAATCTAGAAAGTTAAAAAGAGAAAAGTTCACATCGTTCAACTGGCACGCCTACCATTAGTAGCTAAAAACAAGGTTTATATATTAGTTTGACGAGATGTATATCAAAGATCATCACTGAGGCCTTTCTTAATAATTTAATACGATTTTCAACCTAATTGCAAATTGTATTCTTTTACTCGCAAAAGCATTATTACAATTAATTATCGAAGTCTTTAAAAAATGGGGAAAGCGGACAACCCTCATACCAAAAATTTTAACATTTATTTCGATTTCATGCAGGCTGAATAAAACCATTAATTACTGCATATACGCAGTTATGTATCAATTTGCAGAGACATCTCTAATAGGCTATGTAGTGCAGTACTATAAGCCATAATGACTTTGATGATGACATTAGTATTAGTAGTAGTAGTAGCAGTAGTATTAGTAGCAGTAGTAGTAGTAGTAGTAGTATTAGTAACAATAAAAGTAGTAGGTATAGCTTTTGTTGCGGTCACAATGCGGTTTTTGATTGCAATGAAGCGGTTGTACGAGTCTAACGTTGTAGTGTACAGTGTACAGATATATGCGGGCGTTTGTATAACGACGATAATAATAATGAAAGAACAGTTGCTGAGGTCTTATGACAATGACAATACAGCTGAATATTATATACTTCTATTGAAAGAGATAACAACAACAACAACAACAACAACAACAGCGACCCTATGTTTAACACTAATGAATGTAGATATCCATAAATGCCGTTGGCTACGACAATTGGAAAGTTGTGCAGATATTAATATACCCTTCACGTCACGTATGTATGTATATGATGAAGCGTAAACAAATACTTGAGTGTTTATATATGTTTGTATGCATGTGTGTGTGTGTGTGCGTGTTTGTTTGTATGTGTTTGTGGGTGGGTGCACGAGTGTATTTACTACACTTGAAAGTCATCATTATTTTGAGATGGTTCCCAAAATGAAAATTTCATTATTTATTATTATCCTTACACCAAATACATATCTGTCCTACGTTCTTATATGCCATCGTACTCATCGATAGATGGTTTCGAAATTTTATGGTAAAGGCAGACTTCAAACCGTAGCAGCATAGTAGTGGTGGCATATGTATGTCATCACATCATTACGGCAACTAATATGCTTTACTTTGCGTCATTGGCAAAAACCGAACGCACGTGACATTTTCGAGTCATTAATAATGCAATGCGTCGAGTGGTTGGTTGCCAAGGAGGAGATGAGTCCTACGAAAGTGAATTTTTACTTGAGTGAAAGGAAACGAAAATTTCAGTAAAAATGTGCAGGTAACATAAACTAAAAGAGTGAAGAATATTTTGCCTTTTTTACTTCTCACATCTCCTCCACTACATGCAAAGCGTTGCTTTAAGCGTTAAAGAATGTGAAGCATTGCTATAACTATAACACTGAAATTTTTAACATCAACCCTTTCTTTATGTTTTTTTTTTTTAGTTTATATGAGTATCAGAAACGAAGCATAAAGAAATACAAAAAATATTCATGCGAATTTAAATTTAAATTTTTTTTTTTTTTTTTTAATAAAAGGATTTCTTTAACTAATTATTTATTTTTTTGTTTTCTTATTGTTGACTTTAGTTTTTTGTTTTTTTTCATAATTATTTCTAGGCTATTTTTTTCATACAATATTTTTAGCTTTTATTTTATATGTTTTCCCTTTAGTAACATTTTTAAAATGTTTTTAAGTTCTTTCTTTTTAATTTTTTTTATTAGGTTGTTAAAAAGGGTTCTTAGTTTGTATTTTAGTTCTTCTTTATTTTTATATACTTTGTGTCTAGTAATAATTTTTAATTAACTTTTATAAATTATTTTTTAAACCTTTTTTGCAATATTGAGAAGAAATCTTCAGAGATCCCATAAAGCATACATAACTTTGATCAGTATCGAATCCTGCTTCGGATACTTCGGAGATCTCAAAAAGTATACATATTCGTTAGCAGTATGGAATTCTGCTTCTATCTAGGCAGGTTTATCCGTCTGTCCATTTATGTGTCTGTTTATAGTAAAAATATTCCGCGTCACAAACGCAAAAAATTAGTCACAGTAATGGAAGTTTCAAGACATGTAGGTTTCCTGACACATTTGTGTCAGTATTTAACCTCTCGCAGACAACTGTCATTGTGGTTTTATTCATTATGCATCGCTCACTATTTGATGTGATAGGATATGTGATATCCCTATCGTGGCGAGTTACTAGAACGCGTACAAGATTGTTGTAAGTCTCGAAATATTGATTTTGATAAAAGTTTAAAACGAATTTGCAGACTTCCCCAGAACGTACAGCGTCCGATGCTGAAGCAAAGTTTGTACGCTTCGATAGACTGAAATATCAAAAGAAACTTATAATGTTTGGAAAATAAACGACAGCCTTGCACGGGTTGGAATATCAAAAGAAACTGATGCGAATGCCATCTTCAGGGAGAGTAAAAAAAATTGTGTCGTCTGTATGAAAAGATATAAATTTTCTTTTTTGTTATGGTTTTCGTTTTTTCTTTTCTTTTCGTATTCAAGTTTTCAATTTATGCCGATAATGAATTAATTCATCTCGTGTATTTCAATAATGATCGGAGAAAGCATATATTTCAATATATAATAATTTATGCTTCAATGTAGACAGAGAGCGTTTCTTATGTCATAGTCCTTGCAACGAGTACGCAACGAATATTTGCTTAATGTGTCTTATCAGTCATCATTTTCTTTAAATCCAATTAAAATCAATCGAAAGCTTATTCGAACGAATTAATTGAAACGATTCCTCAACACTTCACTAAGCTTCTGTATGTGCACGAAAGCATGAGGGCTTGGTAGAGTAATTACATCTACGTTTGCATGTGAAGAGCAAATCGTCCTTGAGAAATTATCGTTAAGTTGTCATATGCACAAAAAAAAAAAAAGAATAAAAAAAAAATAAATTTTTTTTTTTTTCTTTATTAAAGAACAGAAATGTTTTGCGCCCACTTGCCATTTTAATGCATTAAATAAACATACTTCTGCTCAGACTTCAGACAGACTTCATTCTTAGCACTGCTAGCTATCAGATATTTTGCATTTATTTAACTTAAACTCATACCCTGTTATCTGTTATCGAAAGCGTGTGTATACATGTGCACGCACACTATTATTACCGGTCTTGCTGTCATTTCCCATGCTTTTGTTCATTTCTTTCCTCTTTTTGTCTTATTTTTCTATTTTTTTATTTATTTTTTTTTTTATTTTATATTGCAACAGCCATTAATGGCAACATTTGTTCATCAGTCATCCATTCATTCATTCATTCATGTGTTGTGTTTTTGTTACTGCGTCGGTTGTTCACTGCGATTGAGTGTCTTCATTCAATCATGCACTTTGTTGCTGGTTTGTTGTTGTTATTATTATTAATATTTACATACACATGTTATGCTATCATCTACTGTATGCATGTGTTTATGACTGACACATTGAAATTTTCATGTGCGTTATGCATTCATTTTAGTTTAAATACGCGCTGCACACCTGTGCATACAAAAATATACTTTAAATTATTTCGTTTGTCTGTTCGCTCACTTGGAGGACACTAACTATAGTACTCTGATGAATGACAAAATTTTGTAAAACAAAAAAAAAAATTGAAATGAAAAATATTGCATTTGATGCGTTTGTCACATGTGTTTATGCCATGCCATCGCGCATTTAATGTTTTGTATAATTGTTAAAAAATTTAATTTTCGATTTGAGTTTAGTTTAATTTTAGGTAGAAATTAAATTAACTTTTATCGACACTACCTGCAATAGGAAGTCTGTTCCTATGATTAAAGGAAATGTTTGACAGACGGCCGACCTAAATAGTTTCGAGTAACTTATATACAAACAATTCTCAATATTTGATTAAAACAAATATGTTTCTATCGTTTTTTTTTTTTTTTGTTTTTTGTTTTTTTGTTTTTTTTGTTGGTTTTTTTTTGGGTTATTTTAAAAAAAAAAAAAATACATAAAATTCGTGGCAGGTTTTCAGCATTTATTTCCATATAAATACTGAAATGATAAAATGATAAGATGGGTTAAAACGATCGTCTAACACTTTTCACTTATTTGCAAATTTTTAAATGTTTTCGTTCGAGGTTAGAAAAAAAGAGCTGACTCTGATTAAATATAAATAAATAACAGAAGAATGATCGTTGAAGCCTTAAGTTTAGAAGAAATGGTTTTAAAAAATGCGACACTAGTCGTACATTAATGATTCTTACTTCCATTTCATCGCAGATTGTTCAAGTTGGGTGGCAGAGAGAGAGGGAGAGAGAGAGAAAGAGACAGTGAGAGAGAGCAAGTAAACTCGAGTCGAAGTACATTCTAGCCGTTTACTCGCAGATTTCGTTTGATAAAAAAAAAATCCTTCAAAATGGTTTGTTCGACAACTGGGTTGTCGGAAAATCCACGATCCTTATCAATCGCTACTGAATTCAAGTTCAAGTAGCAAAGAGCATGAGAACTATACGATAGATATATATTCGTTCATATAGGATAATGTGGTCCCATAACTGTTTCCACTACGATGTTATACGGTAGGGATAAAAAGCTTTGCCAAAAGAATGGATTTTTACTAAAGTTCTTTTGTCTTTTTTTTTTTTATTAATAAGCTCTTCTTCGTTCATCAGTCATTTGATTTAGAATTTCACTTTCGTCGTGACAATAAAAACAATTCTTAGTATAAAAATTAAAAAGTTCTTGATTTCAATATTGGAGAACGTCGTCAATACATTTTCTGTTGCAGCCATAAACACAGCGCCTGGTAAACGATGCCAAAATATAAAGAAAAAAAGTGAAAAATTTATAACTCACCTCACTCCCTGATCCCCATTCCTTCGTGATTCAATTTCCTTTTTTGAACAAAGCAAAAACAAGAAGAAAAACCTAACTGTCAAAGTAATTGCTAGTGCAAATGATTCTAGATAAACCTTGCAGTCTACAGTCTGCAGAGAATCAGAAAATACTAATCCTCAAAATATTTGCATTCCCGTTTAAGAGTATTTTTGGCTATTCATTTATGCGTTACACTCAAGTGAGAACAGGTTATTTTATTTTTCGGAAAAAAGAGGCGGAAAGTGGAATTTGGTCGTTTGTTTTAGGATGCGTTCAGCATAAAATTCGTAGACTACCTTGGGAAGAAAAGACCAACAATAACAAAACTATCGACGCAATTTCCAACAAAGAAGTTTGGAAGAAAGTTAGAATTTAAACTCCTACTACTTGGATACTGCCTAGACAACGCAAGGGCATTTACCTATTTGCGAATTAGAAGACTTAAAAGCGGGCTCGAAGAAAAGAAGCCGAAGCTAAAAGATAAAATGGAAAACTAAAAGATATTTAAAGTCGATCACAGAAATACTTTCCTTAAGGAAGTAAAAAATGATGTTGAAAAGTAAAGTCGATTTTCTTCATTTCTTAGTTCCTTCATTACTCGTAACATAAATTTTGCATTTCGTGTAATAACATATTTTTGGCGCAAAAAAAAACAAAAAGAAAACATCAATGTATACTTTTGGGAGTTGAAACTTTATCGTGAATATCTCATTATCGTTTCGTCCATGTTACCATTGAATGGATAAATTTTGTATACTTTTCTGCTTTTATTTGAAAAACTAAAACAAAACTAAATAAATACTATTTTTACTAGTGAGACGACAAATATAAATAAATAGAAATAGAAATAGAAATAGAAATAATTTTTCCATGGAATTTATTTTAAATTTTTAAAATAAAAATTTTTGTTTGCAATTTTCTCTACGAATCTGCAACACGATGATTTTTATTTTTATTTATTTTAATTTGCTGCTGTTTTCAGTGTTTTAGTTTATATTTCTTTATTGGTGTTGTTGTTAATATTGTTTTTATTTCGAAATTTTACTGCTAACACTTTTTATGTATATATGTACGCATACCATGACATTCTCGTTGCAAATTCTAGTCGACATATTTAAGCATATTTCATGTCAATGTTTAAATGAAATTTAACTAACTCGAGATTTCATGAAAATTTAAACATTTTTGGGGCAAAGAGACGTTCATCCGCAAGACTGCGCTAAATAATTTCATTAAAATATTAGAAAATAAAATGTGATTAAAATTGCTTACAGCTCAAAATCTTTACTTAAAGAAATTTTTTATGCAATTTCTGTTTTATGCGCTTTTTGCAAAAATTCGCGAAATTCCTAAAATACTTTTATCCTTAATAATTAGGTTCTACCCATATCGGATTTGTGCATACAATCCGCAGTATTTTAGCCTTATATGTCAGAAAGTTTTATGCATGGAATTTACAACTTACCATTCAACTTCCTTTGGAGGATTTACGAAAGGGTGATTGTCGATGCTTTAGACAAAAATCTCTTCTTGATTAGAATCGATTTAATTACATCCATCCCTCCATATGTTGATGATAATCATCGCAGTCATCATCTAGGTCTACATATGCTCGATGACAATTGACAACAACCGACGGACGATATAAATTATTTCATCTTTAGTTGCTTTCACATTAAATGATGAGCATGTATTTTGCAGCTTTTAGCTTGCTTTGCACTTATACAAGGTGAGGGTGTAAGCACAAGTTATGTTGCTCTATATATATTAAGACGTTGCTTACTTACCTTTCATAGCACGTTACGATTACAATATCTTTACTATTATTATAATTAAATTTGGCAGCGAAGTTAACTCAAAGACCAAAGCTTTAAAGCACTACCATCTGAGGTTAATCGGGTACGATTCTATATTGGCTACCATAAGGAAAAAATTTTCTAATTTTAAATATTAATTTAATACTGTGATCAAAAATTAACACCAATATCCAAGTGAAAAAAAAGAAAGATGCTGTCCTTGATTGAGGCAAATATCGTGCAAGAGGTGAGTCATGCTCGAAAAAATCGCGCCAAATTAGCTCAAAATGTCATATGTAAGATATGAAAGCAACCTGTAATCTGATGTATATCCGCTTAGTACGTGTTATGCTTTTCCACTACAGAAATTGCAATTGAAATACAGTTTACAAAGTGTTTTAAAGAAAAGAGGCGTGTGCACCGACCTTTGGTTATCTACTATTTCTAAAATCAAAAGTTTAGAACAGCTGAATATATATAAAAGCTGAATATTAATTTTTTTTTTTTTTTGTTATTGTTTTCTTCTGTCTTTTCTTTTTTCATTTGATCAACTGTTGTTTTGTTATTTAACTGCAATTGTTTAAAAGCATATGTACATTAAAATACCTAAGCACGCACTTATTATTTGAAAGGAGAAGAGTTTTCACAAATAAAAAGATTATGTTGAAGTGCTTAAAAAAACAAAATGAACTCTTTAATATAAACATAAATACTCACTTAAATATGTTTTGCTTAAGTATTCCATGAAAACACGGAAAAGCGTACGCAAAATAATGGTTTGATGTTTAACATTAACATTTAGTAAAAGCAGTAGCATATGTTGGAAGCGATATATGAATATATATATATACATATGTGTATACATATATATATAAATATTCATGGGGGTACCGAAGAGAATGGTTCATGACAGATAACAAGAGAACTGAAATGCCACAAATGTGTGCAGAGCAGGTGTCTGTCATTTGAAAGTTGAAGCATATGCTCTGTATTATGGTGCTGTTGTTATTTTACATTATCGCACTCATTGTTGTTTTATCATTACGAAGTGTGCCTACGAGGTTCTCGGTTTTTTCTTTTCAACGTAAACTCTTAATGATAACTTACAGAGGAATACTGTGAGGAATTTAAAATGGTTGTAAATACCAACAATATCTTTGATGTCGTTGGAAAGAGAAACAGAATTAAATGTAAATCACACTAAAGCCTTCTTATTTTCTATCCTTATTTATTTTATTTTTTTTTTTTGCCAATGTGGAATAAAAATCCTTTGTTAACGTAATTATAAGTAAACAAATAATTAAAAAGTTGGATTTCTATGAACACTTATGTGCTTCGAAAGTATTATACGTAGTAAGAACATTAACTTGAAATGTTTTGTTTATGTTTTTAAAAATCTTCTGGAAAATTTGTTAAAGAACTTTTCTAAGATTATTTTTAATGTTTTCATCAATCATTCATACACATACACATACACATAGATTTATATTCGATGTGCATTTGCAATCACAACAAGTAAAAGCTACTATAGTGGGCCTATTGAATACCCTATACCACTTAAGCTTAAGACAATTGCTCATATGAGAAGTGGTCAAAAAAGTGGTGCCATCCGAATTACTTTCCATAGCGTTAACTCTTGGGGCAAAACCAAGTGTGTCAAATTATGTCGAAATATTTCAAAAATTGCGAGCTGTAAGCTAAACACAAGAAAGCAAGACGGACAGACATCCTTAAACTGATTCACAAATTGATTTTAAATCCATCGGTCGATGATAAAACGCGGGCCTATCACAAGTTCTTTGGCTGTTACGTACATCCACACAAACTTAATATATCCTTATACAACAAAGGACATAGAGTATGAAAAAGACAAAGTATTTTGTTAAGATTTTTTAAAATGTTTTCAAAAGACAATAAATTTATAGAAAATACGTATTTAAAACTCCCTGCTAAGAGGATAAAAGAAAAGATCATTAAAAAAAAATTAATTAGAAATGGAGGAAGAAAGCTGATGAAAACAAAGTGAAGGAAAAGAAAAAAGAATAAGAAGTAGGAGAAAGGGGAAAAGTAAACGGATCCGGTTCACGATGTTGGATGAAAAAGCAGATGGCACCCCCTAAAGTTACAGATCAAAACTAAGAGGTCCAAGTATTTTTAGGTCCTCAATATCCAGCCTATCATACCTAAGCGGAAAGCCACTGTGTTTTTCCCAGAGAACATATGGCACACCGGCTAATTTTCCTTCATTTACAGTTTCATTATATGATAAGATAAGAAAGCTGAAAACAAATCGTTGCTCCAAGCGATTTGGTTTTGGTATCTTTCTCCTATTTTTTATCTGATGCGAAATATCTATGTCACCATCCATTTCACTCACAGAGAATCTCGGCAATCGTCCAATCACGACTGCCAAGCCTGTTCATATCTCCATGTGGTAGAGTTTACTTTGGTTGTAATTGTAGTGAGTGCTCAGTCAGAGGCTTTTTCGCTCTCTCTTTCTTTCTCCGCACGGCTTTCGCAGCATCACCGTATCGCAGGCTTAGTTAAAATGCATGATTCTAATGCTGATATGCTAAGTGACTTATTTAAATAGAAAACCACATTCAACCTGTGTGTAAACATAACCAGGTTAAAAAAGCACTTTTTTTTATGATTTTTGAATTGTGTTATGCTTATATTTGCGCACTTTCTTCTCATTGTGCGTGCATCGTTCAACAATATTCGCACTTTAAAGCTTGAATAAATTTTCAAGATTCGTTGTGCGGTTGTTGTATGCAACTAAGTTGTTCCTTTACTAAAATTTATGCGTTGTCATGCTCTTTCCTTTGCTTTTCCTTTCACGGTTATTATTATGTCTCTGAACTTGCAAGAGTTCTTCTTTAGGAGCTTTGCAGCTACCTTTTTGTTCGAAGACTCTATTACTTATAAAAATGCAGCAGAGCTTTGAGTTTTTGACAACAACACTTCAAATAGTTTTTATCGCTATTTTATTGCATACAAAAAAAGAAATTCATAAATAAACAGATTATTATGCGCTACTTACTTTAGCATAGGTAAAGAAGTAGAACAACTATATACGCCGTCCGATAAATTCGTTATATTCACCAAGTGTAGGAAAAATGTATGAACAGTGCTGTAATTCTTGGTAATTGGGAGGGTATTATGCGGAGGTTTAAAGTCAGGCAGGAGACGATCTTATCACGTTTTGCTCTAAAATCGGGCAGAATTATCTAAACCAACTCACATCCGAATATTGGAGCAATTTTCGTGTTTGCTTTTTTCGTACTTCGATGACCGAACAAACTCAGGGTAAATAAAGTTAACCTTTGTTTCATTCACGGGCAATGCACTTGAAAAATACTTAACATAAAATAAACAGAATAGTCATAAAGAAACAGTGAATAAGCTCTCAATGTCACAGTGATGGCTTATATTGAAATAACTTACCTGCTTTTGTTGTTCAATATGACAATCATTCAGGGGATGTCCTCTATAGGTGTAACACGGTGATGGTCAGGAGGAAGTGGAAAGAGGGCAACGATAAAGAGAGAAGGAACGAAACAGGTCAGGGAAGTTGTTACCATTTACTGATTGCACAATTTTCTTCAATCAATCCTCAGCGGCAAATTTTGTTGGGAAGACCTATTCAAATATATTGGCAAACGCAAAACATGTAAGCAAATTATGAGCACATCATGAGGAGGGTAAAAAATGTTGTATTTTTCTATTCATCGGCAAAGGTTCTGGAATAAAAAGTCAATGATCGTTGGTTCAAATCTCAAGTTTAATAAAGGCGGTAGCTAGCCTTAGATAGCTAGAACGTTAGTCTTAGAATTTATTTCTCTGACTAAATTAATTATCGCACTCCGCGTGCTCATCAGACATAGCGCCTTCTGATTACCACTTGTTCAGGTCGATGCAGTGCGAAAATGCAAACAACTTGTAGAAAATTATGGAAAATATTTCGATTATTGAGCCAATTTTTCGCAATAAATGCTTTTTTCTAATGCAAAAGTGATCAAAATACCTGCAAGCACGTATTAATAATAACAATAATAATAATGGTATTTGTCTACCTTTTCTGGGTGTAAAACAACAAACGTAAAACATTTCGTGTTTCTTTCTAATGCATTTGTTTTATTCATATATGTAACTGTAGAAGATTGTCGATGTTATTCTCCCGTGATGTGTAATTATTTCAAACTTACCTATAAGTGCCATCCATGAGGATTCGTATTTTTGTGGGTCGATTAACACTTAATAAGAACTGCGTTCCGCGTCTAATCAAAAGTGATATCCATCTCTAGTTGCGAAAAAATGTATTCATAAAATGCTTCTTTTTTTTTTTTGTTTATTAAGCGTTCATATCTTTTCAACATAACGTTTGGAATAAAAGAAGCCTAGAAATGCTTTAAATTTATTTGGTTTTTTTTTTTTTTTTTATTTAGGTTATAATAACATTTTATTTACATGAAATCTATTTATTCCTTCAAGCATAAAATCTCTAAATAAACAAATAAATAAATTCTATGCCTACGCATAAAACTTGTTAAGCATCATTAACAAAAGCACATTATTATCTATTGGGAAGCAGAAAATTTGCGAGCATCACTTTAATCCATAAAGTTAAATGTTGTATAACGTTATTGAACAAAATTGAAAAAAAAAACAAAAGTGAAATGAAAACATTACGAGTTAAAAACGAATAGCTCTTCCATTGCCCACTGAGTAAAACATATTGAAAGTTGGAAAGGGATTCAAAATTGGTTTTGCTTTAGCATGTATTTTATGGAATCGGTTGAAGAAAATTTCAAATTTATCTTTAAGACTTTCATTCACCAGTTCCCAGTCTGCTTTACCTATTACCATATCTGACCATTACTTTGCCTACGACTCTAGAACTTGACTAGTTGGTTACCATAGAAACATAATAAAGCTAACCAGTAACGAACATACTTAAGTAGATTCAAAACCTTATCTTATCGCGCATGGCGTTGTCTCGAGTCGCACTGGACATCCCTTGCTTGCTAGGGCTAGCATGAATCGGATTCATTAACGTATGAACAATCATCACGGCATACCTCCAGCTGAATCTGCTCGTCTTCTCTAATCGTTTGTGATCATTATCAGGCTTGCAGGTGTGGGAGACTCTATTGAGTGGTCGTCGTTAATGCCTCATTTCTTTTGTTTAGGAATTGGGAAAATGAAACTACGATAACTTCAGTCCTGAAATGTACTTTGAAACCAAGAAAGAAAACACAACCGTCAGGTCAAAGTCGAGAAAATATTTTTTTTTAGGATATCTGATGTAAATACGTACTCCCCATCATTATTATTATTATTATTTTATTTTATTTTTTTTTGTCATTAAAAATGTTCCCAACAGTTCTTGTTGCCAAACTATACTTCAATAATTAATTCTGATATAAATCCTTGATCTGATTACATCTGCAAACTTTTCCTTATGCAATCACCAACAGCAAATATTAATTGACCCATAAACCCATATCAGTTTGTTCTTTTTTTTCATTTTTTTCAATTTTCAGTCGATTTTCGTAAAAAGTTTCATTTTCAGCAATAATCGCACATTAATTGACTGACCGTTAGTGTTAGTGGGAAAAAGTTTTATCATAACGATGATTCCGCAAGCAATGTATTTGAGAAGAACTTTAACTTTGAACTGCTGGTGGTTATTTGATTAGGGAACGCAACGTGCCGCAATGCGTTGTCCGTAATGGTCGCATTAAAATTCACGTTTACAACACTCATTATATTGTCGTTGTTGAGGTTTTCCCGGGGTATACTATGAAAAAGGAAAACCACACGTATATTATGTCGTACATCGTATATATATATATAGGGACATATAAAAATATATATTAAAGCGCGCACGCTTAACTTATGTAGATAAAAATATTGGGTTGTTGGTAAGATTCTAGAGTCGATTGAAATTGTTTTCCATCTAATAAAGTTCGTCCCACGCGATTAGAGATATTTCAAGGTTTAGAACAGAGCGCCGAATAATATATAAATAAATAATATTTAAATAAATATAAAATATATATATATATAATAATAATAAAATATATATAATGTATATATATTATATATATATTATATAAATATATATAATATATAAAATAAAATATATTTAAATATATAAAATAAAATATATATATAAAGCCAAATATTCAGGTTCGATATAAAATGAAGAATACAAGAATATTTTGAATATATCTCGGTAGGTAAGCTGTAGAAGTATTTTTGACGAGCAGCCCATTAAAAATCCAAAAGAAAGGCTTTGAATGAGCCTCAAAAAGTGAGAAGCAAGTATTTGTAGCTTAAAGATTCTGCGGGAGGAAACTTGGTTTTATTTGCAATTGAAAGAAAATTGTTTGAAACTTAAAGAGAAATAGAAAAATATCAAATGCATTATGCGTTATTCACTCCATGTACAAGTTTCGATAGGCGTGGCTTGGCAACTAACACTCCATTGTTGTGTTACTGTTCGCTACGACATCAATGATACGTTGATTCAAAAATTTTTGTTAAATAAATGTCGAGCATTTTCATTATAATTAAGAGAAATCTTACGTAAAATATACGAACAATGGATAATATATTTTTATACCCGGCGGTCCTTGTAGTAATAATATGTTAGGCGTGTGAAGATGTATGCTACGCCCAGCAGGACTTGAAATAAATTCAAGTTTTATTATCTAACTAAATATGTCTCTCTGTCCTTAAAATTTTTGTGCTCAACCCAGACTTTCCCACTTTCGAGATATTTTGATGAAATTTCCTGAACTGCAACGTTTTGGCACAGAGATGAATATTAACGAAAGCGAACTCGATCACACCATTTTTGCAACCACTTTCCTTATAAAACACCGAGACGAATACGATATTTAATATTTCGCAGGAAGAACTCCTAAGAAATGACTTATCGTCATACTAAGTGAATATGCAAACTTAAGATTGCATGCACCAATTTTTTGAACACCTTGCCATACAGCTTCTCCTACGAAAAATAAGTTTTTATATCACAAAAAGTTATACTTTTTATTATTTTATGATGAAAGGGGCTTCAAGATGATGATTTAACATAAACATAATATAGTC
>KK502723.1:0-32453 GCA_000688735.1 Glossina austeni | reverse complement strand
TTTTGTTGTTTGTTTTTTTTTTTTTTTTCAATTTTTTTACATAAAAATCATTTTTTCTACATTCTTGCCGCGTGTTGTTTACTGTCACTGCTTGTTAAATACATATTTTTTTTTTTTGTTTAATCTAAAATAAATTTTTAAAATCTATTTTTATCGTAGATTTTTCATACCATAAACTACTTGCGGTGGCAAGGTATACTAACATGTTAGGGATTTATGTAACAGCCAGAAAACTTTTAAATGGACTCACTTTTTAGTATTGCAATGGATTCAGTAGAACTTTCTCAAATTATTTTGGCTCAGCCGTCCGTCTGTCTTCCTAACGTTTATCTTACACAGGCTGCATTTTTTGAAATTTTTTAAACGAAACTTCGTATTTTGGCTCATGGACGAGTCTTGTAAAAAATTTATTGGATACGAACATTTTTGCTTAATTACCTTAGAAAGGGCCTCTAAATGAAAACGACTTCTAAATTTTTTCGATAAAAAGTCTATGAAAAGTAAACTCAGTGTTGTTTTGCAACTCCTTCTTTATAAATTTTCTTCCAAAAAAGTAATTTTTAGATGACAAAAAAAAATGAAATTTTTATTTGATTCTGCACAATTTGGACCAAATTCGTCTATTTCAGTTAGAAAAAGTCTTTATTCATCTTTTTCAGCTATACGTGTGACGTGATGACAATTGAAAAGAAATGAAGAAAGGAAAAAAGTTAGGGAGGTAGTAGCCGCGACCTAGGTGCAACAAGTTGTACATTTTAATATTTTATGATGAAAATTAGCGAAAAATAAGAAAATCTTTGACAGAAAATTGAACTTAAATCAGATTACGGTTTGTGACCGCTATACTCTCCTCCCAAGTTCTCATGACGAATGATCATTTGTACGGTCACAAGGTGTCACCCTTGATATTTTATAATTAGGACAATTGAAGAACTACTTTAAGCGACATGGCGTAGATTATTTATTAGTCGGCTTTGATTGACTACAATATTTTAACTTGTTTTATTGTTGTTATTTTAACGATTTAAATTTTCGCACTTGCATTTTACAAAGCAATTTATTAAATGAATTTGAAAATTATTTAAAATACATTTCCATCATAAAATTTGTAAACAAAACAATTAAGAAAGTTCAAGCGAATGTTAGTAACCTACTAGGAACTACTAAATAAAATATTAGGATTTTACGCGATCACAATTTTAATCTATTACTTATTGAACATACAGCCGAGGACCATAAAACTTTATTCCTTTTATTGCAAAACATCCCAACAATTTTTTTAAAAGACTTAGGTGAATATTTATTTTCTTTCTAAGTTCTTAATAAATTTTTATAATATAACCTTAAGTTGGCTGGACCCCAGCCTAACTAGAGACAACTATATGCCTTAAATGCAGCATGTGGATATCCATTAGTTTACACTTTGATAAACACTGAACCCTAGTTTGTAAACAATTGACTCTTGCGCTGTGCAAGCCCCAAGATCCCAACTATCTATACCTGAAATTTAGGAAAAATTTAACGCATCATGTACTTTCTATGAAGCAATCAATTTCAATGGGCAGAATTCTTTTTCGTACCCATTAGTAGTTGTTTGAAACAAGGGAGTTGTTTATTACTATTCATTTTTCTATCAAACAATTTCGACAAATTCAAAACAATTTCATTCCGACACATTCACCAGTCATTTAATTTTTATCCTTTTTTCCGTCCGTCTCGATAGTTTCATCGATTGCAAGACTTACGCTCTAATAAACTTTTGAATAGAGAAAGCATCGTAAACGTACGTACGCGTATATACGAAAAATCGGGTTATATGAGGTAAAGTAAAATATTTTCATATATTCTCCCTTCTTATTGATCATAAAAAAAAATTTTTTTATACAAAAATTATTGAATAATAAAATTTATTGCACATTTTTGCTGTTTATTAAAAAGTTACCCCATAAAGAAACATAAAAAAATCCTTCAAAAAATTGATTACCTTTTTAAACTGTCACTGTTTTAAATGTAACTAATATCGCTTGGAAAGCTTGCCCTAACAAAAGCAGCAGAATGCTCTTTTGATTGCGTCCAATTCAAGTCACTCTTATCAAAGGCCATAAATTCAAATTACCATCAAAAGCAACATAACTTTGAAGGTTTTACATAACCAAAGTGCTTTCCCTTTAAGCTCTGAAATCATTTACTTACCTATTCCCCCCTTCTGCTCGCTGTTTATGTCCCCTGCTTCTTTGTTATCAAATAAGTTGCACAAGTGTTACGTTTCATTTGTGTGTGTGCAGTGTTCAGGGAAAGCGTTCTCCTCTAAGTAACAACAACTCTTAATGACCACTAAAAAATTTTCACAAACATTGATTTCTTAGTTCTTTCGCTAGCGCTTTGTGTTTATATTTCATTTTTTGAACGAGCGGATCCGGGATGAAGCGCGTATACAGTCTAATACAATGTGATGCTTGAAGGACAGAAACGTTAAAAGAGGGTCATCAACACAGACAATAATATCATTATCGTGGTCGGAGCCGTTGTTGTTGTTACTTTAAATTGTAGTTTAATAAAACGCTTTTCGTAAATTAGTGTGAAAATCTAAGAGAGGGGAGTTATGTTTAAAGGAGACGGTATTGTTTTCTTGCGATATTTTCATTGTTGTCTCAAATCTCATTGAAACTTCTGCTCACGAGCATCTAAAACACTTGTATTTGATTTTACAGAAAACGACAAAAAAAAAGAAGAATTATTGGAAATTGATTTTTTATGCAAAGTTTTTTTTATAAATATTTAAAAAAAAACAAAAAACAAAAAATTTCTTATTACAACTTTTTGTAAAGAGAGTAATCAATAAAAAAACTTAGCAAAATACACAAACAAGAAAAACATTCTCCTAAAGGCATAAATCATTTTTGCTCCTTTGGGTCGTTTTTAAAACTGGGTCAAAGAAAAATTCACCAAATTTTTGACAGACTCAGAAAATTTTATATCTCAAAAGTTTTTTCTGCAGAGAAAAACGGAAAAAGGTTTTTTCTTTCACCCTTTAAATGTAAACGCAATAACCAAAAAAAAAAAGGAGAACACATTATCAATGTTGAAGCCTGTCAAAGGCTTTTCCTGGAACTTGTTCTCATTAATCGTGACTTTTATTTTTACCTGGCACACACAGTATGAATTGCAAAAAATAAATTTCAACATTTTACAAAATTGGCAGAAAAGGTTTCCTGCCCCTAAAGCTCTGTTGTAAAGGGTGTTCCACAATTTCGGAAAGATTTGTGCCACCATTTGCGCTATAGAGTGTTGGCAATCCTAAAAGGAAACAGTTTGACAGCTGATAGATTAGGATTAGTAAATATGGAGCATTATACGAGAAAGCAGGGCGTTGTTGTTGTGAACAACGTTTCAAAAATAATGAAAGTTTGGTGGTCACAGTTCGCAAGTTTCGTACGAAATATAAAACATAAGGCGAGCTTCACGCAACTATTAATTTAAAGGGTTTTATTTTATGAAAATGTGTCGAACTATGTTCACTCTACACAATGTAGGGTGATAGATAGACAATGTAGGGAGATAGAACGGGAACAAGCGCTGATTAGGCTTTTGCTAGCATAGAACTTTCGCGTGGAAAGACCAATTCGTCCATTGAGGTTATGCGTTACTGTATTAATTTTGGATAACATCTTGACAATTATCGCAAGAGCGGTAAAAAGTGCTCGATCGATGAAATAAATGGCAAACAGAGCGAGCAACGTTGCCTTGGAAATAAAATTATATTAATGCTATGCTTATATATTTTCTTGATTGGAATCGAACCTTAACAAGCGTCGAGGTTAAAATCGGGAATGCATTCTGAAAAAGCTGTGCAGACGTCGGATGTAGCGAGCTTTCGGGCGGTATGGCTGGATCTTCAATGGATACACATCGGGCTGCATTTTCAGGCGGCACGTATTAGTCTGACTCTGCAGACGGTACGTATAATAATGAACATTGAGTGTGTACGTACCACGGTGGGCTTTTGTTGGGCTGAACAATGCAGCGGTAGTTAGGTGAGGAACTGAAAGAGTAGATGGGCTGGACTCTCGTGTCCTACGTGCCAACGGCCTTGACTTCCAAACAGCACCTAACGGGCTAGAACTTCAGGCGACATGTAACCATCTATACGTATTGGGTAAAATGTATTAGACTTTAGATTAGCATCCGCATTCCCGTGCGGTGCATCTTGGAGCTGATCTTCGGGCCAAACTTTTTGGTCTGGGAGTAGAACAAATCTTCGGGTGGTACGCACGAGGCTAGGCGGTCGAGCGCACGTTCCACAGTGGACAATCAAGGCTTGGCCTTCGGGTTTTAAAATAAATTTAAAATTTTACAGTTTAGTCTCTTTGACGGACTTTTTTAAGAAAGCTTACCTTTGTGGCATAACGTCAATTGTGCGTAATGCGTAGAGTAAACATCTTTGGGTTAGACTGCATTCTTAGTATGTACTTCTTAGAAGATACAAAGGCCAATGGTAGACTGGATCTTCGGGTGGTATGTACCGGATTGAGTCTAGGTCTGGCAGACTGCTAGTATAATAGACCGTACAGTCAACCTTTAGAAGAAACTGTGGAAGTACTAAAATTTCAACATTAATTAATAAAGTTGCAGAGTATAGACGCTATTTGCACCCATATATTATGGATTACAATAGCAACTAGAAAATCAGTGATAACTATTAACAACGTTCCCAGCGGCAATGTTGTAAAAGAATTTTCGAACAGTTTCACAAAAATAAAATGCAATTTTTCCCTTTTTTTTTTTTTTTTCTTTTAAGCAGAGATTATTTTTCGTAAACATCATCGCCGGGAACATTGTCATTATCTGACACTATTGTGATACGGGATTCTGTGCACAGATAGTATAGCAAATATCACAAAAGCTTCACTTTCGATGCGATAGTATAATGCTTTGCATTCACAATACTCGATACTACAAATTTGCAAATTGTCTTTACATTTTCTATTGTCAAAAGTTATCTATACCCACCAGCACAGATAGACGAGTACTCGCATACTCGCCTACTCCGGGCAGTCTGCAGACATGTGCTTTTGACGTGACAATAAAAAGTTGTCAATGCTTTATTCGGCCTTTTCACTACACGTACGTACGTACATACGTCAAGTATTTTGTCACAATAAATATGAATTTGATGCCGACTAAACAATCAACCGGCATACAGTTACAATTGCATAAAAAAAAGAAGAAAAAAAACACACAAACACGGACGTAATGAAAATATATGCTAGCATCGAAACTGATGAAACATTTAACCAAACAATGCTACACAATACTAATAAAAAAAAAAATATCATCAGATATTTTGTCCAGGACATAGGACATAAATGCTGAGCTTAGGCAAAGATAAAGGTATATCTCTCACTAAACCAATACACAGACATTCACTAGACTCGTTATCATCGTCAGCGACAACGGCTCGAATACTTTAATACAACATTTATGAATTTCGTGATATTTCAGTGACAGTTCTCGACTGTGAAGCTATGAATGCATTAATTTTAAATTTGTGCAAAGAACAACATCATACCGTAGCTTTGTTAAAACGACAGTAAAAAAAGACTATAAGGAAATGTTGATAAATTCTCTGTAAAGAATTAAAGAGCACTTTAAACTTTAAAGCCTTTAGGCGAACAACAATTTTCTTTCCTATTATATAAGCGATGTGATGACATTAAATTATTAACTCAATATAACTTAAAAGAGTTTTTGTAGAAAAAGTTTTCACATCCCGGGACTATTCAAAGCAGGCAACTTTTCAAAACTTGAAAAAGCATTTCAGATATCTTTGAATATTGTGATGTTGTTTGCATTCGCGATGGTTTATACCCGCAAGTTTTCGTTTCCATTAAAAAACATTTTTATATATTTTTTTTTTTTTCTTTTAACTTCAGAAATCATTTGAGTTTATAGTAAGTAGGTGGTCACTTCTTCCGCCTTAATTTCTTGTTTATTTCTTTTGTGCAGACGTATTTCGATAAACGTTATAAAAGTCGTTGATCTTATTGTGATTGTGTATGCTTGCATACGCATGTGTGTGGCTGTGTGTGTATAAGTGTATGCATGTTTATGTGTGCATTATCGCTACCCATATACAAAGGAGATTATCTTTCATTTATTTCCGCTGTCTGCCTTCTCTTTGTTCGATTGCTGCCTGTTTGGCTGCCTTAAGAATTTCTTATTGTTGTTGCTGTTGCTGTTGCTACCATTTTCTTTAGCAGTGCAATGACACAATTGTTATGATGTCCTGTCCACCCATATGATAGTAGAATATTTATGGACCGATACACATTGCAGCGTACTATTGCCTTTAAAATATTATGCTATTTTGGGCGTGTGCGTGTGTTTCTGTTTGTCTATATAAGTGCCTACTACGATAGCCTTTGCCAAATTGTGATAATAACATTCTACCATTTGCCAACATTAAAGGGGTTATTGACTAATATTTGCGACAGTAGTAAAGTTAGCTTAGAAAAATCAGTTTTTATACCCTACACTACCTGTGGTATAATCTTTGCCATATATACGTAACACTCAAAATAATATAAGATAAGGATCTTTTTTATACATACATATACATAGGTACAGGCATAAACGAAACAACAAAATTTATATATCTCTTGATCTTTTTTTGTGGATTTAACGATAAAATTGAGCAAACCGTAGAAGGCTATGCTCGAGTAGCATAAAATTTATACAATCCTGTAAAAGTTAAGAAAATGCGCTCATTAAAAGTCTCGTGAAACCTCAACGTTTAGCAGAAGGACTAAATTCGTTTATCTCTGGCTACAGGGCGCTACACATTCCCCAATAAAATAAATTTGCTGCGTGCTAAAGAAAAATTGAAATCCTTTCGATCGTTCACAGCTCCTGCTTGTTTTCATAGAAAGAAACGAATGTTGAACGTTTGTTAAGATGTAGAGAAGAATTAAAGTAGAGGTCGCTTTGGTCTTTACAATAAACATAATTCAATATATACATCATCATAATTCGATCATCACATCGATATATAGTTACTTAGAGAAGACCTAGAATATTACACCGGCGCCATTGTTCTTGTAGAAGAAAAATGCCAATCACGGATAACTGGAAAGTAATGAAAACTATTCCTAATCTGTAATTACTTTTAATTGATTATCATTTCCACTGCCTTTGATTATTATGCTCTCGTATAAAAATAAACTGAAAAACCTGCAAAAATGCAGCTGAAGGTATTATCTGGGAATAATGATCTTGAAGGGCACTTTGGTGATATGTCAGTACTGTGTACAACCTGAAAGAATAAGCCCAGCCACGTGCTCCGCTTTTTCCCTACTCTACCAACCTTGTGATCAAAGCTGCTTTTGATTGTTTCAAATATCATTCTTCACTATCGCTTATACGATTCCGTTAAATTCTTTACGAAAAGGGACGTGACGAGAGATGTGCTCGCTTTAAGCTGAACCATCCCCAATGTAGATTCATTGTCGACCTAATTAAATGCATTGTTGGAATTACTGCACCACCTTAGCACAAGTTATCCCTTAATTTATATAATAATTGTTCGGAAATATTTATTCCGATCATTGCTATCTACTAAGTGATACGATCTTTTGCTTTTGTTTTGTTTCAGATGATCCTAATGAGAATATCGATAATCAAGAGACCTCTGATGAAAGTGATGAAGAAGAAAACGAAGAACTTGAAGGTATGGAATACTAATATGAAATATAGCGAAGGACTGATAATTGCATTAACATGAATATTTTTTAGACGAAAGAATGGTAGAAAAACCTTTCAAGTTCGACGACTTTGCCAAAAGGTACGTTATCAGAAAATTACTAATTTTTACACATTTACAAATGCCCTCTTTCGGGCCTTATTGTCCAATAATGCGCAACAAAAAGACTATAAATTAGAGCAGCGTAAAATTCTACATTGCCCCTCGCCCATCAGTTCCTTGGCAATTGTTCGAAAATTGTTAAGTTGCAGTGTGTTTACACATATACACATTCTAAGTCTTAATTTACTGATTTAAGATGAATGTTACACACGCAGACACACGTCTAGAATAATTAAGTAATTGAGAAAATTATATTCAGTTGTGACCGAATTTTTTACACCCGCCATTTTCGTCCTGAAAAAGACTAAAAAGAAAGTAGAGAAAATACTTAATTCTAATACCGATAATAGTGAATGGGCGTGGCTGATTTTTTCCATTCCTTGTACAATGCACTTCGAAATTTTTATTATACGTCGATTGTCATATATAAGTAATGGGCCAAAACCCAGAATGCTGAGGTGAGCTCACTTTATGGTTACATCGTTGGCGTGCCCTTTAAACGACTTGGGCCTATTTTCAATGCCAAGTTGTGTGGAAGCATTGCTAATGTTTTCGCTAAATTTGAAACCGATTTTTTCACTTTTGCGAACGGGCGAATGTTTCCCACTGTTATTACACGGGCGGACGGACAGATGTACAGAGGGATACGCTTAGACGACTTTCGAATTCGACATTTTCTACTGTCTTCACAGTAGTAAGGAGTATGTTCACGTTGTCGAAACGTTTGTAGCACCCCGAAGGAAATTTCAGAGACCCAAAAGAAGAGGGAGAAATGGACAGACGTGGACAAATTAATAAATAAGTATTTAATGTATTTTTTCGAATAACGCTTAACTTCATCATTTAGTAAAATGAGAGAACAATTGGAAACTTTTTATTAGAAATTTTGCTAAATATTCTCATTAACTAAGAGTTAATTTAAATTAATTTGTGCTATAAAAATTGGTCTGACAATAAAAGTTAGAAAAGCAGTAAATCCTTTTCATTTAACGCAAAGAGACAAAAGTTTTTACATTTCTTTTACCACTAATTAAGAGAAAGTTAACATTAAAGCAAACACTTTTCTTCTTTTTTTCTTTTACTGAAGCAGGTTATCAAAGGGTAAAGAAAACTGTCAAAGGGACTTGAATGGTTTTACGCGTAAGAAAAAAAAAAGTATACACATATATATATATATATATAACAAAATATATGTGTATAAAAAAGAAAATAGAGAGAGTTTTAAAAGTATGACTCGTAAAAATTTCTAATGGTTTAACATAAACGATTCGAAAACAAAAAAAAAAAGAAAAGAATGAAAGGAAAAGAAAATTTCAAAGGACTAAAACAATAATATGAGCCTTACAGCGACTCTTAGATACTCAACATACTAAGCTATTCAAGGCGAGTGCTTGCCTCAGTTACTCCGCCGGGTTGTTTAAAAAATTAATACCAAATAAAGGCACTAAGAGACAAAGTTTCTTACTCGTCGTAAATGCGTTTGTAAATAAACTACGACTCGTCCATCCTTCACTTAAGCTCTCAAACGTCCTCGTTAATGTTTGTAGAACATTTCAAAACAATATCAACCATTAACTGTGAATTATAGCTTTCGTTTAATTGCAGAAATGCTTAAGGGCGAGTCGAGGCCATTTTTAGCATGCAAAGCATGGAAGTGAACTAAATTTATAAAATCCGAAAATATACTTAACGGAGACTTGATTCTTTGAATTGCATAAAACTTTTGCTCTATTTCGCTTTGCTTGTCTTTGCGTCCTTTTATTCCAAAAATTATCAAAGTTTTAAAAGTTCAGATAGACAGTTGAAATCTGATAGCATTTTTCAAAAGAGACGAACTCAAAATTATATATAATTCCCTTACATATGCCAATGCAGAAATTGGTCACAAATTCGAATCAGAGTTCAAATACGAAAATATTATAATGATACCATAGACGGAATAAATTTCTAGTTGAACATAAAAATTTATCGGAGTTGTATCGCATATATTTCGTAGCAATCGTCTTAAACGGACAGTTAGTGAAGACTTCTTTAAATTTTACGTACAATGCGAGTGAGCAAGAGATTAAATTTTCCACCAAAGGAAGCCATTGTTTCACAAGCTTTGTCGCAGACGGAAAATTACCGTTGTCCACACCCGTAACGTCAATATGACGCAGGAAAACGACAGTATATCGAACGACATCTTTGACTTTCGGCACCCAAAAGGAGATTGTTTTTCTTTCTCGTCGGGGCTTATACACTACCCAGAAAGATGAAAATTAATCTCATCACTGAAGCCGATTCTATTAAAAATTTTTGAAATGAATTTTCACTAATTATAAAATAATGCGTTATATTATTTTATTTTATTCTATCTTATCGTAATCGAGACAAGGCAAAAAAGGAGGCACTGTTGTTGAACTAACTCTATACAATCTATCTGACAGGAACAGTTTGGGGTCCAGGCAACTGGTGTATACAGGCACCTAATGCAAACTCTCTTTTTACGTAGTGACCATCAAAGTTCTTCACCTATCTTTTTAAAAAGACACACGAATTTTATATATTTTCTTTTGATCCGTAACTGGAAATATCTTCTAGTTTGTGATTGTTAAATATCAAAGCAAAGCTAGTTGTTTGTTGACAATTCAAAAATGAAATTGTGAAATAATCACTTTCAAAAATTTCCCCATACAACTATACTATACTAGATTTTCGATCCAAAAAGACATATAGACTGAAAATATAAAAAGAGAGTGGAAAGAGAGTGGAATGGTATATATAACATAATATTACTTAAACAGGACACTAATGTAATTATATAATTATTGTGCGCTACTTGTACAGTAATACGTCGAATACGCTTCTGTTGGAAAAGTTGGTCTCTACAGAAATGAAATTAAAGTGAAATTAAAATTAAAAGGGCAGAAAACTTTTGATTTCCACAAAACGTCATCTGTTGGTATTTAAATTAAAACTTTACATATATAAATGGTGGCTTTTATTTAAGAGTTACATTATATTCAAGCAATACGTGCACACACTCCAATGCTTACGTAGTTTATTTTACTTTCTCTTACTAATTGCGAACGGCTTTTAATTGTAATGAAGCTAAAAATGAATGAATGTTTTTTCCCCTTTGTTCTTATATTTTTACTTTTTTCATCATTCATTCTATATTCTATAGTACGCGTAGACACACTTACTTCTTCTTACTGCAATCATCATCTACATCATCATCATTATCATCGTTGCTAAGACCTTAGGGAACTAATTAGAGATTAATGTCAAATATTATTTTTACTTTAAAGAGTGGAATTATTTTTGATTATATCTAAAATTTCAACTTTTCATATATAACGAAATTTCACGTTTTGTTTGCTTTTCAGTTTTTTATTGTTTTAAACAATTTTTAGAAAAATATAAAAATTGACTTTTTAAACTTTTACGTGTGTATTCGGATTTATACAACTTTAATAATAAATTTAATCGAACGCTTGCATATTGACTTTCAAAACAATGTATTGCTCTTTTAGAGGATGTGAAATTACATTACAGTGGGGAAAGCGTGCGTATTCAAATCGTTTAGTACTTTTCCGTAAGTGATTGGCTTGATTGATAGCAAACATCAACAGGATTGCTTTTATCCCAAGGGATTCGCAAATTCTACATCATCTTAGAAATATTTGCGTATTCTGTACCGGTAATGATGCTGAGTAGCTCGTATTGCTTGCGGATGTCTAATGTAATTAGGAGTTTTACTTACAGCCAATATTGGAGCGTATTACGCAGATGACACGTTTAGATTATTTAAAAATGAGATGAAGAAGAAAAAAAACGATAGAATTTCTTTGAACCAAATATTTTTTATTGACTCCTTGTCTCACTATATGCTTATAGGAGATTTATTATGTTTCTTTAATGTTTACAACTCATAAAATTCGAATGGGGCATTGACTCGAAGCATGTGAAGGATGATCTGATTTGAATAGTTGCACCAAATGGTCCATCTGATCTTCCAACTCCTGTTTTCCAAGGGTTGAAAATTGCAATATTCAATGATTACAAAGGGTCGAAATCGGCTTTCATGGAAATATGTAGCAGTCCTTTTTATACATTGTGGGTGTTTTTTCTATAGTGATCGTCTCAACTGCATTAATAGTTTTTTATAACCGCTCTTCATTATGACCTGCTGTGCTGGGTGCAGCCTACACCACATTCGGTTCATCCTCCCAAATGGAAATACCTCGTATGTTCCGCTCAACCGTTAAGCTCAATTAGGCAGAGTTGTGCTTCGCGATGAAGCCTTCCCCAAATGGGAATACTATAGTTATTCGACATAACCGGTATAATAGTTATTTGAACTGCAATTGTATTTAGTCGTCTTATCCATTACGAACAGGTTTCGTTCGAATAAAGAAGAAAAGTTTTCGCTTCTCGGAAACGGCATTTTCTGTTATATCACTCGATGCCATTGAAAGTGCAAATAAATTTCGGTACTAACGCCTCGAGGGGATTGTGGTGTAAGGTTTAGCTACAGCATTTTGATGTGGACGAGTCGTTGTACGATACCGTGCGTCACAGATAACACCTCTCTCAAAAAGCTTTTCAAATGCGTAAATACGAAAGCCATTGCACATCCGATTTAGGCCACATTTCTAATCTCACCATTGCTTTGGAAAGCACATTAGGGTCGAATGGCAAATCATTCGCAATAGAGATCGTATGTTGTACTGCACATGTCGTATATCATAAATATTTCAAATAACATCTTTACACGATTTGCAGTTACTTGTACTTAGCGGTCTAATCGCAAGGTGAGACTTATTTAGATGTTATTATGCGATAATTGTGACGCAGCATATGCCGTAACGCAATGCAAACATCCTGCCAACCCTCGAACTTATAACACTCAAACTTTGGACACAAGGAGCACCTGCTCCGCATATCTTCGTAATCGTTGGCAGATCTACATAAGGACTGACCTTATGTTTGGCTTGATTTGGAAATATGAAAGAAGAGAATTGAGATTTAAAGTTGTAAAGTGGACTAAAGACTTAGACAAACAAGTCAATGGTTGGGGGTCCAAGTGCGGTAGTAATTTTCAATAAAGGCGATACCCCCAGATGGGCTAATGCTTTAAGACTCTAGCTTTTGAATTATTTTCTCTGACTGAATTCATTATAATAACAATAACACTATTCAGAGCTTTTCCAACCCAACCACTAACCTTGGGGAGGGCGTTAAAAGGCTGCTTTTTAGTTTTCTGTTTATTGTGGTATGCAATGAAATTTTGAGATATTCTGTGCAATAAAAAATTGATTTAGCGAAAATTCAGGAAAATAAATATTTTCTACATAACTATAGAAAAAAATTTAAATTTTCTTAAATTTGTGTGGAAAATCTTAAATAAAGTTTTACAGAAATATTTCACTTGCAGAACTGTTTTTTTTTTTTTTTTTTCTTTGACCCCTTAAATAATGATTAATTACGAGTTCTGTGTAATATTGTTGAAATCATTTGTTGGTTCATTTTTATCATGACTTGCAGATTACTAAATCCAAAAATTGTTCGTGCTTGTGTCGTTGTGCTTAGCGATTGGGAGCAAATACCATCAAAATCACTGAGAGCAGCTGTAACCATATTACATCGTATCGGTTATGGTTGCTCATGTCCGGCCATGCTATATCAGGTAAGTTTACAGGTGTTTCAATGTTGAAAAAGGAAAAAGAATATCTTGCTGATGATAAAATAAAAACAGCAAAAGAGAAAAAAAAAAACAAAAAAGAAAGAGAAAAAATGCTTATGCTTTTTATATGTGGTGCGCTATATTTTATGATAAAATTTTATTATATGAATGCGAAAAATAGCATCTCTTGAATTGGGTGGACAGCTGGGTAAACCAACGAATGCATAATTCTGCTATCACCACAAAATATTCCTGTTTTTTTTTGTTTTTTATTTCTATTATTTTTTTCTTATTTATTTTTATTTCTGCTTTCTGGCCATAACGGCTGGCCTTTCAATATGAATGCATGCAAAATAAACATAAATCAATGTCAGAAGCAGAGCATAAAACTCGAAAACCACCACTTGTGGAAGAAGCATACCATTCGCCAATTACTTGAGTTCTGGCCATTTTCTTTCTTCTTCTTTTTTCTCAAAAGAAATTTTCATTCGAGTAAAAAAAAAAAAAAAAAAAAAAAAAAAAAAAACGAAGAGCAGCAAATTTGCAGGAAATATTATTAGCATCAGCTGTTTCTACAGTGATTTAGTCGCCTTAAAAGAAAAGCCTTTTCATATCATTGTAACTGCTGTAATGTTTTCCATTTCTTTGCGCTTTGCGCTTGAAAAAAAAAAAATAAATAAATAAATAAAAAAAAAAAGATTAAATTAACTTGGAAGTTTAGCCAAGAATATAAACATTTTACATCCATCCCAGCAGCATTAAGTAAAAGTCTAGAGATTAGCATAGCAATCGTAAACAACCAACTAAATAACATTACGAATTATAAAATGAAATGAATTGCTGAAGGTACCACCACATCAGCTTACGGGACTTATGTTGATGAAGCGCACGGAAAAAGGGGAAAATCTCTTCAATGATTTATATAGTTAGTAACAAAATAGAAAAATGTAAGGAATTTTTCTTCCATTTTTACAGTATGCAATAAAATTTTATCATTGCATAGTTCAAGGGGTGAATTATAGAAATATACGTTGTCTGCTTTTAAGTGCTTAATATAAAAATACTTAAGTTGCGTAGAATTTAAAAATCGTTTCAAATTATCATTACAATTAGCTTTCACTTCACGAACACAAGTTAATTAAAGTAAAAAAAAATGCAATTGCTAATTAAATGCTACAACTACTGCAACTTGATTGTTACTTTAAAGTTGTTTTACGTTTTTAGGTTTGAAGACATTTACTTTTGCAAAAAAAAAAAAAAAGGAAACCCTTTCATATTTTTTTTTTTTTTTTTTTTTTAACAGAAAAGCGCTAAAAATTTAACTTTTTAAATTTTGTATCAAAGAATCTTTTATTTACTAAATACTAATAGAAATTGCAGAAGACTCGTTTCTCAATTTCAAAATTGTACAGAGTTGCACTTTTAATTGGCTATATTAGTGAAAAAATGTGTTTTTCCCCTTTAACCCGAAACTCAAAACATATCAAAGCATTGTTTCGTATGAGTTGTAGCTTCGCAATAATGTGAAACTTACTTCCTTACCTTGAAACAGTTATTAAAAACATTTATATCATCATGACCGCAAAATATTTTGCAGTAGCTCGGTTCATGTGCCCTTTTCCTCTTTTTCCTCCTTTTCTCTCTTTCTCTTTGTGTATGTTATGCTATTTTAGTTTGCTTTTGTTTTCCTCTTTTAGAATTTTCGTTTTAATGACTTCTTTCGCTGTTTCATCCTTCCCTTACCCGTTACCGACCCATGCTCATTATCTTTGCATAAATTTTCTCATAAAATAAAATTTCCTTATGCTTTCATTGTAATTAATTTCATTAGTGTTAAAAAATTCGTTGTCACATTGCAAGGGTCGTTTCATTTCAGTTGCACAGCGCTTTCCTAGAACTCGTAACACGTTACAGCGACACAGGAAATATGCTGCGCTGCACTGCTGGTTAGTGTAACACTTGCAATTATTTTGTTGTCACTGGATTACTTTATGATTACATTTATTATTATACTTTTTTCTTCCATTTTTTACCTTCTTTTTTGATTTCGGACATAAAGAAATGTACCAGCAGTAGATGTAGCGGTAGTTTTTAATTAAAGGAAAAGCAACATCTCATTTAAAAGACAATGTAGAATGAGTTTATGAGTCTACATGTTTTTGCATGTCTGGACTGCGCATCTCATTCCATAATACTTGTAAATTGTAGAAATAAATCACATAAATATACGGAAATCAATTAATAATAAGTAGATCGGTAGTATTTTCTTTTATATTTATTTATACAGAATTCCTCGTTATAATCGAATGAGTCGTTCAATTTCATTTCAAGAACTTTTAACTCCGGTCTTCCGTCCGGCCTGTTCAATTGATCGATCAAAATCCTTTTCGTTTTATATCTTTTGATAGGCTTTGAAAAAATAGAATTTCTTGGGTTGTTTGGAAAATCAATTCTTTTTTTGCTCCAAATAAAAGATCAAGAGGGTTGCAGCAGGTGAAAGGACAAATAGCTAATCAATTGAAGAGGAAAATTCATTTTTTTAAATCAGTTTTTTTTTTTTTTACTGCAAACTTAAACTAACGATAATTTTTGTATTCGTTTAATTTAATTCAGGCAAAATTATTTCGAATATTCCAACAAGTCTTTCATGCCGCTCGCGATACTCATCACGAAGAATTGCGTCGTTTGGGAATTTATATAGTGCGAAAGTTTGTCGAGACTGCACCAGCAAATCCGAAAATCTACGCTGAGTTATTATTCTATAAAAATATCAAGGAAGCAAATGAACTGGAAGCAGGCTATTGTGATGCCTACGAACGGTAAGTGCTTAAAAATACAAATTTATGTAAGCGCACACATGCACATCAGAAATTTCAACAGTTGCGGCTTTAGTAAAGAACGCAATCGATAAAGCAATGCTAACGTAATTTAATTTAAACGCAATCAAATTGAAGAACAATTTATTGAATTTTCTTAACAATTCCATTGAACGATGGCGATGACGGTGACGGTGACGGTGACGGTGACGATGATCATGATGATGTTGATGATAATAATATTTTGTATACGTTATTTGTTTGTCTATACATTCATGCATGCATGTATGTGATAGCACGTCGGTGGCTAGCCAGAGGTTTGTTGAAATTATGATTATAAACCGGATTATCTGCGATAGTCCGTATATATGGACCGTCGGTGTGACAGAGCAAGAAAAGATTGATGATTGTAAACAGAAAAGGCTTGTTGAACAGAAAACGCAATAACATTCATTGAGGGAAGCACGTGTGTGCTGTCTGCGTCTAAATGGATGCGTGTTTTGTTTCTTTTCCTGCATAATTTGGCTTTTTTTTTATTTATTTTTTTTTCTACAAACAGTGGAACCAAAGGCACTTGGACCGAAGAACAAGAGACTGAATTACGTTTTCTCTTTGAAGAGAATCAAAGGAATCCTGAAACTGACAAGGGTAAGCTTTGTATCTCAATTTCAATCAATACAAATACCAAAGAATTCATTTAAACTGACCCCAGTAAACTTGAGCACATATAATAAACAATATATCTACACACATATCTATATACCGCATGAAATTGGCAATGATAATAATAATAATGATGACAATGATGACAATAAAAAGTCTCATCGGTCGAGCGCAAATAAGTGTTCTCTCAATTTTTTCTTTTTTCTCGCATTCCTTTATAAGTTTATAAATGCTGCAAGTAAACAGAAAAGTTAGCGGGTGATTGATTTAAGAGGCCATTGCGCATAGAATTGCGTGACAGTTCTATGATTAAAATAATTTCTCTTTCCTTTATTGTTCTTCTATTATCAACAGCTGTGGCCTTCTGCTACGATGATAATAAAAATTTTACGCATTTGTACGTTTCTTTCTTTTCTCTTTACATTAGTTCACGTTAGGCACACTGTGATAACTGTTTCCTCCAAAAGCCGTTAGTGTATGTATGTGGGTACATATCTATGCTCAGTTAATGGTGCTTACTGCACCAGTTATAAATTAAATTGACTTTGAAATGATTTTCTTTGATTAAGTTTTATATCTGACGTCCGGTCAATATATTAATTTTAAAAATAGAGATTTCTAGACTTCAGTCGATGGACACACAATTCTAAAGTAATCTTATAGAACATTACAAGAGAGAACTAAATAACAAAAGCGCTTAAGAATATTTTTCAAACAAAAGATGGTACGCATCCCAGAGACTTTTTCACACGACCTTAATTGCACTTTAATTCATAAAGAAAAAAAAAGCTAAAGTGTTTTTCGTTCTAGAGTAAATTTTGAATATGATGAGCAATTGGTACCGCGACCTAAAAAGATCTATTTTACTCGCTCGTGCCCCTAGCCCCTGCAGCTTTAGAATCCTTATAAATTCCGCCATTTTCTTGGGTTCGGAGCGCGAATCGATATTCGTCGAACAACTGTCATCTCATGCTGCAGATGACCGCGAATTTGTGTAGGGTATGATTGGACGTTTTCTTCGTCCCATCGCAGAATGTGCATGAATCGGTATCTAATATTCCAATATTTTCCAGGTTGCATCTGAGTGAGTTATAATCCAGTACGAGACGTACGTCGCTTCTTCTTAGTTCCAGTCGCTTGTGTGCTATGGAGGGTTTGATAATTCTTTCAGCGTGTTGCTGTCCTTTACTTTACTTCCAATGGTTTGTTGATTTTTTCAGTATCCATTGCCATAATAGACTTTTGATGTGGCTCCTTAGCGCACCACAGAAAAATTCTGGGCCTATCACAGCCCAGTGCGATTGTTTAATTCTCCATTTTCATTAACTCTGAACTGTCAGTTATCAACCTGTTTTTTTTTTCTTTGGAGGGGGCTGCCAACACTTTACTGCACAGATGGCGGCAAACTTATATCTCACATAAATTTAATGCACTTTAAAAGCATTTCTTGTTGTTTGGCGAGAACACCAAAAACCTGAGCCTTCATATGCTAAGATCTGCTAAGTAAGCGAGGCTTTTTCTTTACCTCCATAGCTATATCCCGAAAACCCATTTTGTCTCGTCTTTTAACACTCTTTGGACGAAGTTCCCTCAGCTTTCAATTCGCATCGTACTGTTTGCTACTTTTAAATCGCTTACGCATAACAATTTCTCAAGTCGGCATACCCGAGTTCAATCATTAATAGTGACCAGTCCTGGCAGGTCCATATCTTAATTACGATTGGTGTGTGGTATAGATCGATCTGAGTGATTGGTCATAAAAAAATATAAAAAAAATTTCTTTTTTCAAGAATGTGTTAGAAATGTTTGGAATTTTCTTTCGATATTATTTGCAATTTTGAGTATTCGAACCTCTTGGGCCAACGTGGCCTTAAATACATTTTTTCAATTACCTAAATCATCATTAATTGCTTTTTGCTCAATTTACCACAAGTAAGTGATAAGTTTCGAAAGCCATATGCATTATTGCTAGCGATATTTTTCCGAATTTCCGAAAATTACGAATTTTAAAAATAAAAAAAAAAAGAAGAAAATTCTTTTTAATAAATATTTCATGCAAGTGATAAGTGATAAGTGTTAAAGTGCTCCATACAGACCGTATTCGTATATTCGAAATCTACAAAGTTTGAAACAATCGGAAATGAAATAAAACACGTAATGTATTGCGATTTTATTGTGCTTACTTCCACAGATGTTATCGATTGGATTTTGGATAATCTAATTGATAAAACTCGTACAAGACGTGGCATTTTGAAGAAGTTGAAAGAATTGGGCCTAATGTTTAAAGCGCCAACTAAAAAATCTACCAATACGCGGACAGACAAAAACCTTTGGGGAACCGAAGAAGATGAAGAACTGCGAAATCTTTATGATCAACATCGAGTGGAAAATGGTAATATTTTAATTTTAATTAAGAAACAATTTTGATTTTCTTGTGTTTTTTATTCATTTTTTAATTTACTATAGACTGCTTGCAAAAAATACTCGACGATTTTGCAGGCAGACGTAATAAACAGCAAATTATTAAACGTATGTTGCAGCTCCATCTAATCGCCGATAAGTCTGAAATAATGCCCGAAAAACCAAAAAAGGCCAAATCCAAAAAAAAGCAAAATTCCGAAATCGAAAATTTTGATATAGAAAACGAGCTTACGGAAAGGCCTTTACAAAATGGCCAAGGTTTGCAAGCTCGCAATCGAAAACCGGCGAAACCTAAAAAGCATAAAACCGTTCGCGCACCTTTAGACATTGGCACCGTCAAGGGTTTGCTGTCCCAAGTGGATCAAGAAACATATCAAGAGGCCCTGAATTGGTTACGCGAATGCTTAGACGATGCCGCTGACGAGATAGAAGAGCCTTCCGAAGAAGATGACGGTGTACCATTACTACCCTTGCAAGAGATTCAAAAGCAAGCTATGGAAGACGAAAATTTCCAAAAAGTTTTATTGGCTTTTGGTATACAACCGCCTGTTTTAGGAATGGAGAATTATTGGCGTATACCTATCTATTTAAATTCGGCTGATTTGAAATTACGGTCCAAAATTATCGCTGGCGAGGAAATATCAGATGAAACTGAAGATGTGGAAAATGATAATAACGAGGATGAGAATGGTGAAAAAATTGATATCATCGATGACTCTGACGAGGAAAACGATGACCAAAGTGATTACTTAACAAGACAAAGAGAAAAACTGAACACTTTATTATTTAGTAAAAGCGATGAAGAGACGGAAGAAAGACTTCCTTTAAAATCCAAAATTAAGAAGGAGAAGAATAAAAAGAAATTATCAACAAATATTAAAAAGAAGAAAAAGAAATTAACGTCGGATTCCGAAGAAGAGAGTGATGCACAATTGATTGAGAAAATTCAAAAGAAATTAAATAAAAAGAAGCGTAATCAGGACCTAAGCAGCGAAGAAGAGGAAAAGGAGGGGGAGAATGCATTTGCATCTCATACCGCCGATGTGTTTGATCAACTTAAAAATGCCAGAGCTGCCAAGAAAGTTGGTGTGAATACCTGGCAAGTAAAAGTCGATGAAAAAAACAATGACGATGATGATGATGATGATGAAGACAATGGGCTCTTAAATTTCAACTCTGAGGATTACCGTAAGCGTTTAGCTGAATTGGGAGATTCATCAAATCAAGAAGAAGAAGACGAAGAAGAAGGTGCCAATAATGAAATTAAAGCAAAGCCAAGGAAAATTGTTACTTCTCATGCACGACGTGCTAATGTAATTGAATCTGAATCTGACTCCGACAAGGACGATAATGAACTAGAAACTAAAAACAATACCATCAATAATAATGGCACCGGTTCGTTTATCAACCCGGTTGCAAACACTCAACAATCAAACAATCAAACTAATATTACATTAACTGGCGTCAATGATGATGTCGATAGTGTCGAAGAAGAAATAATGGCAAATAAAAAAGGTCGCCATCTTCGTACTCATTCAACTTCAAATGCAGACACTGACCGGGACAACAATACTAATAGTAATGACGACAAACAATTGAACGTAGGGAAGGATGAGCAATTTAAATCGGATGAAAAGTCAGGCAAACGTCATCGTCTAACGAGTGATGACGGAAAAGAGGTGGAAGACGAATTATTGAAAACGAATGCAATAGCAGCCAAACGGCGTCGTCTAGCTATTATCGACGATGACGATGATTAAAAACAACAGTTTACAATAAAAACAGTAATAATAGTAGGAAAAAAGAAAACAGAATCTACTAAAATCCAGCTTTCTATTATACTCCTTTTTTATACATATATTCGTATTGAATGTGAAATTGTCATGATCGCCTTTCCTATTATACGTGTTTCTCGTTTTTTACCTCCTTTTTTTTTTATCTTTTTATTCTTTAATGTGATAAACATATCGACTTCGTATCAACACCTTTTTTTAATTTTCATGCTTGTTGTCGTCGTTGCCCGTCATCGTTTTCATCTATTTTTTTTTTTTCCTTTTTTTTTCATTTAATTGATGAAAAATTAATATGTAAAGTCAAGCGTTTAAGTGCTTGTCATTGTTATATAAATTCCTCCTCCTTGTTATTTGTGTTCACATACATTCATACAAACAAGCAAATAAAACAAAAATATTCACTTACTTCATTTGCTCATCTGTCGTCGTCTCTCCGTCTTTCCGTCTTTCATTCTTTACCTTTTCGGTATAGTCATGTCCCTATTCATGTTTTCTTTTTTTTTTTTTTTTTTTTTCTTTCCTTCTTTTTTTTGAGTGACAGTGTCAAGTTTTATCCTTCATTTTCACTTGGTATACAATACTGATTCATTACATTTTCTGTTTTATGCTATTGTTTTTTTTCCTTTTTCTTGTTCGTGTTGGTATTGTTGTCGTTATTGTGGACTGCATTTATCTTTTTTAACTTAATCGTGCATTTCTTTTGTCAATTTTTTTCTTTCTTTGTATTTTCTCACATATATATATATATATTTTTTTTAATTCAATAAAATTTCTTTTCAATATTAAAATTTCAATTAAACGCATCTTTAAAGAGAACTTTTAGTGAACTACAGAGATAAGACTCCGCCGGGGTTTGTAGTCTACTTAAGAAAGAAAAACAAAAAAGTTTTCCAATGCTCCTCCTACGTTTTAGTCCAAGAATTTGTTTCTTGTGTCTAAACATATTGTACTGACAACGATAATAGTATTTTTTATAATATTTTCCCATTTTATTTAGTAATGTTTTTTTATTACATAACAGTTTCAAAAGCGGAAATTCTAGCGAGTTTAAAAAAGGCGTCTTTCACGGAAATATTGTTTTTTTAAATGAAATCTGAAAAGTGGCTTTCTTCCGAGCATGTTTTTCTGAAAATCTATGAGCAACGAAATCCTAACAGTTCACGAAGCCTTCAGTTCTGATGCTGGGAAGAGTTACATAAAAAGCTAATTTTCTTTTCTTAGTAATGAAATGCATATCAAGGCCTTCGTAGTGAATGCATTTTCCATGAAAATCTAGTGATATTTTAGTCCATTGTTAAGGTATAGTTTTAAGGGAAAATTTTACGAAATAATTACCTTTTCAGAAAATCTTTTATGCACAAATAGATTAAAGCAAACTTCTTAATTATACGAGGAGTGTGCAAAACAAAGATGATTTTTCAAATTTCGTAGACTACGTAAAGGCTAGACGTGTTTTGATGTGCTTGCCGCTTGTTTGCTATCGAAATAGATGGGCCAAAGAATGTCTATTAAGTTTTGTGTGAAAAATAGGATCAAGTGTTGCAATACACTTAACATATTGACCGGAGCATTGGGCGAGTCCGCATTGAGCAAAAAAATGTTTATAGGTCGTACAAGCTTTTCACAGATGGCCGAGAAGATGCTAATGACGATGCTAGCCGCGGACGCCCCAGCACGTCAACAAAGAAAATTGTTATGGAGAATTGTCGAAACACTATTAGAGAAGTTGCTGAGGATATCGACACATCGGTTGGCTCATGCCATACAATTTTTTCGGATGTCTTGGCCATGAAACGTGTGGGGCAGTTGATGCGCCAGCTCACACGTCATTGCTTGTTCGTAACTTTTGGCCAAAAGCAACACCGTCCGTAATCATGCCTCAGTAGCCGTATTCACCGGACTTGGCCTACTGCGACATTTTCTTGTTCCCAAAATTGAAAAGACCCACGGAAGGACAAAGTTTTGCCATGGTTAAGACCGCGTCGTTGAAAGAGCTTAATGCCTTACCAGAAGTGTTGCGAAGATTGGGAAAATTGAAGAATGAAGAAATATTTTTCGAGACATATAAAAAGTCACCGTTTTTTTTTTGAACACACCTCGTATATCAATATATACATATATATAAGTCGTGTATAGATATATAAAGCAACATTTACAAATCATCGTCGAATACTAAATTTTGTTTTATAAATATTTTGCGGCAGATTACACCTCACTGCTACTTGGCGGTAGAGTAGACAGATTTGAGTGATTGCCTCAGCTTGGCTTTCTCTACATTTATCAATATTTCATGAAAGTATGTCTATCTCCCGTTACAGGCTGTTGGTTAAGCATACAGAAATTGTTATCTTATTTCCATCAGCTAAGACCTTTTTTTATTTTCATTTTCATTTCATTCTTCTTATTTATTTACTTTTTTCTTGCTTCTCGTTGATGATCGTGATAAATTAGTTGGAATTCTAGTTTGTCTGTAATTGATGTGTTTTATGATGCGGTTTCATAAATTTATAAAGACATTTGGGATTAGATAAAAGCATAAATGTAGATTTCTACACACTTACACATACATTCTACGCATACATTCTATGTGTAAATTATACAAGAATGAAGAAAAAAATATTTCCGAAAGAAATTAGTCAGGCAAGTAGTATTAGGGTATCCATAAAATTCGTTGCATTCATGATGGGATCTCTACAGTTGTACATTTTTTTTTTTTTAGTCTGACCAGTCATTGGTATTTGCCGTCTATATTACATGTTTTTATTTAAATTATGCATAAGTTTTGTATGAAAATTTTATTAGCGTCTACTTACAAATGAAGCACTTGTAGAATATAGTTAAACATTGCTATCCATACCGTTCATATATCATCATCTATATCAACATCATTAACATTATCATCATCATCATCGTCATCATCGTCATCATCAGCATCCGCATCAGCATCAGCATCAGCATCAGCATCAGCATCAGCATCAATTATGTGAAATATTTGCTTTTAACAAGACTGGACAGATCTGTAGATCTATATGTAAGGTATGTACGTACGTACGTACAGAACGTTCATGTTGTCCTATCATCAACATGCGCGGTTAAATGTTTGTTTTTCTTACATTTCATACACATAAAATTTCATAAATTATAAATACATTAAACACGACGACCCTCATTTGCATAAAGCTTTTAAAGCAACCAACGCCAGGGAACACATAGACAATATTTGAATGATGGTGTTTTGTTTATACCCTTGATGTATGAACACAACGATATGTTTCTCTTTTTTTTCTTTCCCTTTTTAACAATTCATATGATTATTTACATTTTAATATTCTGTTGTACAAGTGTCTGTATTGGTATTGGTATTGGTATTGGTATTGTTGATGCTGTTGCTATCGCGTCGTGTGTTGTATATTGAATAAGTGTTTAAATAGGCAAATGCATAAATAGCTATTAAAAACACCGTAGGAAGAAAATTATTCATACGTGTATTTGCCGTACTCGATACACATTTCGATCACAGAGATGTGTTTTGTCTAATGAGAAAGATGTACAAATAATTATGGATATAAATAAAATTGCAAATAAATGAGAACAGATTGTAATGATGTACGCTAAGAGGATGACTTGTTAGAAATTTTCTGAATCCTTGACGAAGAATGAATCCATGAACGTTAAAGAACGGAAATAACAAGATTTTCATTTTGCATTTGTTTCTAGCTTTTCAAAGGTAAAGTGAACTGAATGAATAATATTTCATATTATCTCAGCGCTACTCTGCTGCTACTCTTTTGATTAATCTACGGCGTAAGAAAACATTTCAAATATAAAACTATGATGTTATGTAGGATTGGGATTGATATGAAGAAAATTAGAAATTGCAAAATCATAAAAGAGAAGAAAAAAAAGCAAAAAGTAATCAACGTGAAATCTTGAGAAAGGTGTTGCAAAACAAAGGGAAATCGATTAAGTTCATCCATTGCTAAGTTGGATTAGGAGGTAATGGAAATCTATCTAAGCAGGCACGTGAGGGAAATGGACCCACCAGACAATCAGCATGAAACCTGTGTTTGGTTCTGTTTCTTGGCTGCGTACACAATATCTCTCTCCTGTCCCACAATATCATTTGAACATTGTCCGCTATGGAATTCTTTCAGTGAGACGTGCACTCAGATATAGGCCTACCTTCCCCAAACTACTACAAGAGATTTTTGGGAGAATAAGCCAAAAGTATTTGCTTTAAACGATATACTATTTCTAGATATCGAAAACCCGTAGATTGTCTTCTTCGTTTAGCGTTAAGAATTTAATTCTAGAACTCGGAGAAATACACATGAGGTGAGTGAATATAAATATATGCGTTTCTTTTATCTAATCGTCCCTGTGCTGTTTCTGTTACTTTCTACGCTTTCAAGACCGTGCATATTAGTTTTGCTCTCGCTTGAGGCACTTTTCAGCATTTCCTACTTTATTTCAGGCCTCTTATGAAGTCAGTATGTGGACGATTTATTCTTCAAGGCAATAAGAGATTGACAATATTCGTAATCTATTGCTTCATGCAGAACAATTATTTCAGTTCCAGAAATTGGTAAAAAGATGTGACAACAGTACCAAAATAAGCTTTTCCCGCAGTCTGTGCAACGTGAAAGCACCGCGGAACGCCTGATCAGTATCACGCACATGCATCACCAGCGCTTATTTTCTGAACTTTCCAGTGGTATTCGTAATAACTCCTGTAAACGAGAGTTAGTTGCATAACAAGACGCCCCATTTCTGTAAATGGTGGGCCTGTGAATGAACGCTGATCTTCTTCTTCTTCTATCCGAGCACTTTTTCTGGTTTTATTACAACGATACCTGACTGTCACACTCTACAACTCTATTGTTTCTAATGGCGTTCACAGCAACTCGAGGTGTTGCACAACCTCCGCTCTATCAATTCTTGCGTAATACTAACTCTACACGTACCAGTGATAGTCGAAAAAATACAACAATTGCATTATTACGCTGGAACTAATAACTAAGATCTAAAAGGTTGGATGCAAGTTCACAAAAAAAGTTCACATTGTTCGTCCTCCAGAAGTTGCAGTAATTTTTTGCAATAAAGGCCAAGACCAATGGGACGGAAGTAGTATTTTGCTGCATGAAAGAATCCACTTCGTTCAAGCTCTGCAACGTGACATCGACATTTGCTACAGTTGTCAGCAAACATTTTCTGAAGGCTACTATACGCTACATAATAATACGCGAGCAAAGTTTGTACAGGCGTTTTACGCTGTATATCCATTCGACTTGATCCGCATAAAAGCGGTAAGAAGGTAAGAACTTTTTAATGATTTTTTAAAAAATTTAAAAATATAAAAAAAGCTGCAAGAATCGTCAGCTACTCTAGCCTTTTAAAACGTTGTTAAATTGAGGACAAAGCATATTAGAAAACAGGATTCATATAAACCGTTGAACTTGCACCTAAGTACAGGAGGCAACAATTCACACTTGTATCCTGTTTTCCGACTACGTTCGGCTTGAACATTCTACATCATCTGCTTGCGTCATTCATACACACACACATAGATACATTTATGGTATAATTAGGGCTCAAAACTAATGCCTACGTATAGACTGTAATGAGAAACATACGCAACATGACTAAATGCCTTTCAGTGAAGGATGTCAGGAAAATATTTTATGCAAAATAGTGTCTAGTGTGTCTGATTGGTAAATGAGGGTTATTGTATATTAAACATGATATGTTTGCAACACGATTGTCGCCTTCTTAATTGAAACGCGCTGCTTGTGCATAACAAATCATATTATGGCAAAAGTTCATTGACGGTATGAGCAATGAATACGATAGCGTTTCTAATCAATCAATGAATCAGTGAAAATTAAAGCCACATTTGTTAAAGTGTTATCGGATTTCTCGAAAATATGAAAAAAACAAAATGTTTTTCAACAGAAATATACCTACAAACACATATATATATATAAATACGAATATAAATATAACAGTCTTTAGTAACTCGGCATTTTTAAAATCAAGAGAGCCCCAGATACCGTAATCATTTATAGATTTCATGAAAGACAAAATAGTGTCATATGCTTAAACAAGTCAAAAAAAAAAGAAAAAAAAAGAAAAAAAAAGAAAAAAGAACATAAGAATAATAACAACAAAGTTATTAACACTTTGCCTTCGTTGTTCTCTTCGCTCGACGACAAGTAGAAATAAACACAATATTGAAGACTCGATATATCAAAAGCAACAATAACAACAACAACATTTAATGCTCTTATCCTGGCCAGACTTAAAGCACAACCACAGAATAATCGACAACAAAAGCGAACATCAACATACTACCTTTTAATAACAGCACAAAGCAAACAATTACGTACAAGAAAGACATGCTGCTGCTGTTTTGAACACAACAACATCGACCGGACATACAGCTTTTAACAACACCCGCTATGATGAATGTATAAACAGTAACTGCGTACACATGAAATGTAACACATGCAACATGGATTATAACACGAAATTAGTTGAGTTGGGTGTGTCTCAAGAGCTTTCCCCTCACAACGGTTATACGTTGTTTCTCGTTTTGTCAGGCGTTAGAGTGAAAAGCAATCATTCAACATGTTTCACTTATTAACAATGTAACACAAATTGGTTTCGTACTACATTTTGATATATAGCAGTGCTAGGTGTACATATATATATATATATGTAAACATATGCTACACACTCTCAATAGCGACAGTAACAAGTTTGAAACAAATGTTTATTAGTGTTTTCGTTTTAATGGATACTCAGGCGCGCAAGGCCGGTGTCGTGCAAGGTTACTTTAAAAGAAAGCAAAAAAATATATAAAATGAAGTCTTATATGCATGCAAAATCTGTTATGGAGATGAGATGTTCCACAAATTTCATATGTCGGGTCGGATTTAGGAAGATTGCAGTTTTCAAAAAAAAAAGATTTGAAAATTAACGACTTCTCTACATCTAGTACGAATGCTAGAAAAAGGGACGATTTCTCCCTTTCTGTTGTGGTTTTTTTAGGAAATGGCACATTTTGCCATTGAAACACTATTAACAAAGTACTCGCAGTCTTTCGCGGTAACATTAACGGTAGCGAAGAAGTAAAAAATGAACGTTTGGGACAAATTATTAAATGTCGATGTAAGTACTTCAGAATTCTGAGAGTAAGATACGAACCAAAAAAGGATAAGGGGAATCCTGCAGGATAAGGGGAAAAGTGCTAATGTTTGGACTGTCTTTTATCGATTACGCTCTGTTCTTAATAGTAACGGCTACTGTTTGATGTTCCCGGAAATTGGAAGAATTGGATGTGACGGTATGCGCTCCTTTTCATAATTTCCTACACCGCCTTTCATAAGCATACACTAAGTTTGTGATGTATCAGGACAGAGGGACATAAAATAGATTCACCTTTTATTATACTGATCGATTCAAAACCTTTTTTTCCATCGATCTACCTATCAAATCGTCTGTCCATCTGTCTGTTTATATACTTTTTTGCTCAACGCAAACTTGTCTTTGAAAAGCAACTTTGGAAACCTTAGCAGAACATAAGTCCTGCTTGTAGTAGAGGCTTGAAAGAGTGACCACAAATTGTACTAATGTAATACAATTCATAAAAGCGAACTTATAAAGAGACGTAGAAGAAGAACTCAAGCTTTTTATAATAAAATCCAATGAATTCAAACTTCTTTTACACCTTGAGTAGTAATAAGACATGAGCTGAAAATTATTTTCAGTAATAGGATTTTGGAAGAATATCTTTCAATTAAAAGCAAAACTCTTTTTACATATTGAGTTAGGTTGGTGAACAGTTTGCCACATTCATAGGATATGCCAACGAATGCGCAATCCTTACTTTCTGGCCTTTAACCAGATTTATATTAACGTATTTTGGCAAATATTGTCTTAGGCAATGCTTTTATGTTTTAATTCAGTTTAAAATTCTATCATCCACCGCAAAAGACAAAATCCTGTGCCTACGTTTACTACTACTTTCAAATGCTATAGAACTACAACACTACGACTGTTGAATTAACTCTAGTAAACCACATCTTAGCAGATGTTATGCTACGTGTTCCTTCAGTGGACAGCAATTTGCCGACAAACTTAATGTCTCTTTATATTGAAAATGAACTTATAAAAGCTCATGCAAATTTGTATATGAATCCATATGTACATGTATTTATAACCATTTTTACAACGCTTTAAAGTCAAAATCAATTGATTCTGGTACACCAAAAACTAAAAGACAAAAATAAACACAGTTTTTCCTTTCGTTTGTAACGCATGCAATCATTTAATTTAGTAATCATGGCCAGCCTACTTATGAATGTGTGGGAAAGGTTTATATAGTCTAAAGGATTAAAGTAAAGAGAAGTCAGACATAAAGTCGTGGAGGCTTTACAGTACACTCTTGCTTGTATTTTCTTAGTTCTATCTCATAAATTTATTCAACTTAATTTTATGTAGTAATCACAAGAGGGAAAGAACCCAAAAGCGAACACAGCGAAAAGCTTCACTACAAGCACCAGAAGAATTTGTCTGTTTACTTTGCTTATTTCCTCAAGCTTATGACAGTGGACTTAGAATCTGTATCGCCTCTTACGTTGGTGTAAAGACGGCCGAAGCATAAACCACGAAAAATTTCAAGCCTTCCTAAGTGTATTACAAAACGAAACTGAATGAAAGATTCTCAGTAGTTTAAGAATATCTTCCTGAAAAATTGATTACCATTTTAACAAGTAATCAAAATTTACTGTCTGCGTAAGTTGACGCACACTTCTTATTTAAAATTTGTTTTAAAAAAATTTTATTTTTTACATAAGAAATTTTTTTTTTAAAAGGGAACGTTTTTAAATTTAAAAATTTTTTTTATATTTTACCACTATTATGTCATGTTTTGCGGAGCAAAAAAAAAAACAGAAAAATGACTACAACTATCAAATTTCTTAAAGTTTATTGATGGTTATCCAAGATTCGCCTAAAGGTACACATATTTCATGTTTTTTCTCTTTTTTTTTTTTTCATATATTCGTTTTTTATGTATTGCATATGAGAACATATTGTTTGAGCAAAATAAGAAAAAAAAAAAAAGAATTGCTTCCAAAAGAAAATGAAATATATATTGACATCAACATATGTGGTTTTTATTTAGTTGTAACTACATATCGTATCGTATGTATCATGTTGTCCTGCCTTGCTATGAACTCTTAGTCAGCTAAATATATGAGTAGCAGTTAAGGAAGCTGTATCAGCATAATAAACTCTTTGCCAGAGTTTCCGAATAAAGAAGTAATTTACAAGTAATATGCGTACCTTGGATACCCAACGATTACTCCAAATAATTTTTACACCCATAGATCGACATCTAAGCAGGAACAATATTGCTAGAGAATCATATAGCGCTCAAAAGAAAGTTTTAAACCCATTTGCCTTGATATAAGGTTTCGAATGCCACATAAATTCTCAAAGACAAATTCTATTAAAGGAACTTCTGCCAGTGAAGCGCTATGGCAATGCGAGGAACTTTGGCCCATTGTTAGAGCCTCATTGCTGCCAATGAAAAGTAGGTAAAATTGGGGAATGTGTTCAAAGCCAAAGGGAGGTTAGATTCATCTCGGCACATATGACTTTAAATTATATGACGCTTTTAGAGAATTAAGTGATTGGGGGATTGGAGGATTGATTGTAATCTTAATAGTTAGCAAGCCTTTCAATATGTTTCAATATGTGAGTTTTAGCAAAATCACTGCAATGCAATGCAAATTATATGTTCAATTACAATTAAATCATATTTAGGACGCATGATGCACGATTCAAATTCATTCATTGCGCTCATGTGCTTTAGATAATAATAGTTATTGTGCCTTAAAAACATTTTTATCGTTATTGTTATTATTGTTATTTTAAACTAAAGAAATAAATTCCTAGACTAAAGAAAAAACAAACTGAGCACCAGCAGCGTAGGCTATCGGCTCTAATTTAGGAAAAAAAATTAGTTATTGAACCTAGTAGTGTTAAATTGAGAGACGTTATGTTCTGCAGCTGATTTCAGGATGTTCACAGAATCAGTTGTTCCGAATGTTATGCTTCCATCTCTGTGCACTGCGAGCTTTTATTCCATGGGGGCACTGGTAACTCCATGCCATTTTTAAAGAAAAATAATAAAATAATATTTTTACTTAATTGTTTTAAATATGCTTATAAGTTATATATTTATAATATTTATATATTTATAATATTTATATATTTATAATATTTATATATTTATAATACTTAAATACTATGCTTTATAGTTTTGCTTGCTATGATATTCTACTAAGCATTCGCCAACGTGCATTATAGGCCTTTCGGGGCAAATGTCAGGAAAGTATGTCGTTTGTTGCCTCTTACATTTTTCTGTTCTATGAGAGAGCAGGCTGGGCAGTCTTTCATTACAAAGGCAGCTTCATCGAACCCTTGTGTGGATATCAGTGAATGTCGAAGCCCATAGTTTTCTTCGAAATCTCCTTCCACTTGATTAATCGATAGTTTCACGTAGCTTAAATGGCTGAGTGAAAGCCCATTTCTCTGCAATTTTTTCTTTAAACAAATGTTAGTAGTACTGGGGGCTTCCTCCTTATATTATTAAAACATTACTTTGTCGAAGAGCGAGGGCGAGAGAGGGTTGAAATTAATGTAAATTAAGATGGTGAGTGAGATATAACGTTGGAGTTGCAGCAAACAATAGCACGGTGAGTGAGACTCGTTGTTGAAGTGCAAAGGAAAAGTTTAATCATTTACAAAGCAGGCGCTTTATTGTAAAAGTTTGCAGATTGGAGGCGAAAGGTTCTGAAGAATCTGTTAGTGTGTCGCAATTGTGTGTATTTTGATCTTGATTTGATCACTTATATATTTGTTGGATATAATGAGGGAATTACGTGAGCATTAAAAGCCAAGTAGCGCCGATGATAATTTTGTAGATTTACTTCCATAATTTTCTGTTTAACTTTCCTTCAAGTGTAAGCTCCAACTTTTCCATTATATCGTCCAATAATTAGAAGAATAAAAATTTGTTATCAATAAAAACTCCGTATTTTTTCTTACATCTTTATAGTGTTTGGCATATGCTGAATAGCTAAACTAACGTATTTCTTAGGATACAATGAAAATTCTTGTTGCTTCTTCTGATGTTCTTGAATAATTCAATTACGTAA
>KK502722.1:350781-364361 GCA_000688735.1 Glossina austeni | reverse complement strand
AACAAAATAATTCGTGTAATAAAAGAATTTTTTTTTTCTTTTGAGCTCGTGTTAAATCAAATTCGTGTAAAAAATATCGTGTAAAAAAAGAGAATTAGGTGTAAACAATATTAAAAAGCTGTTGTTAGAGTTCACTTAATTTATTTCGTGCTTACACATTTTAATTCATTAAATATTTTATAAAAATTAATTTTTACTTTGGAAAAAGGGAATTATATCTGAAATTCATAAAATTAAAAATCGTGTTAAAACAAAATAATTCGTGTAAAAAAAGAGTTTTTTTCTTTTGAGCTCGTGGTAAATCAAACTCGCGTAAAAAAAATTCGTGTAAAAGGAGAATTGGGTGTATATAAACGGATGGTTGAGAAAATCGACAAAAGACTTCCTTTTCATTTTTAATAGCACTCTGTTGCCCAATCTCCGTAGTCTACTTTGCTGGGGAAATCATGTTACAATGCTTGCAAATATTCTGCCAGCAGGTATGCTGAAATGGCTTGAATTGATTTTCGAGATTCTTATCAGGAAATTTCAAATTTGCAAAATATGTCGAGGAAAATTTACTCATCCAATAAATCGTACCCCATGTTTTCTTCCCCCTCTCCTTCTAACAAAATTATATCTGGCAATTTTATACTAGATATTGGAAAGTAGTTATTTCAGGATTTTTGGATTGATTTGTGTATATGTTATCATGTACTTCAATGTTCCTACAGTAACCTATGCCTTAAACATCCTTTGCTCAACGATTAAGAATTCAAGTGCATTGTATGCGATTTTAGTTTAGTCCCGTGACAATAATAATAAAACTTTCAGTCCCTTTTTTCCTACAGCTCTGGATGCGACGTACACACTAATACGTACATACGTACATAACGATAAGAAATTGTGGTATGCCTCGGAAATTTACCAGAGAAATTAGACACAAATAAAAAGTTGCAATATTTTCATAATGGAAATTATAATTTTATTGTTAACTTAATTATGTTATGTAAATATTTCTGAATCAGTGTACATGTCTTTGCAAAAGAATGACTATAATAATCTTATAGCAGCTGAGTAAAGGGATGTAAAATAAATGCGGAATGCTTGGCATTTCATTCAAGTTTCTAAATAATTAATGATGCTAATTAAGGATAATTTAGCTCTTAGCTATTTTGCCACAAAAATGATAAATAATTACATTATTTATAAGAACAAACCAAACGGATATCTATAAAGCAAATATTAACAAATTAAGACGACATCTTTTCGTTATTATTATTTCGTTAAACTTACCACTTACTTGAAAAAGAAAAGTAATAATATATACCTACAATATATACGTAACACACATATATTACTACAAAAACATCATTTTATAAACTATTACAGCTATACTTACTTGCTTCCTTGTTGCGGTTCCTGCCTTAATGTCTTAAAGATAGTCGTGTGGTTTTCAGCAGAAAATGGTCCGAAAGAGTTATGCAAATTCGGATAACTTTGTTTTTACTAGAAGTCGGTGAAAAAAAAAATTAAAATAAAATGATAATAACTCGATTTTTATTTATTCCTCATACTTACGTATGCATTACATTTAAAAATATACGAGGGTTATACATCTGTGTTGATAACTAAGCGACATGTTTGTTTAATTATTCATAAAGGTTACTCTATGTGATATATGAAAGACAAAGAATCTTCACGATGTTGTTGTTGTGCTAGTGAAGCGGCAGAGTGTTTATATCGTTTATATAAATTATAAAATTACCTTCAAGCCATTCTACACAATTACGTACACGTACATACATAATATTTGTATAAACTAATTAGACCTTCTGCTTGTAAACTTAGTTAGTCGCATGTTGAGATTGTTGTTATCATGTCTTTAAACTACGTTGTAGCATCTTAAGGCAATCTTAACCCATTGACGATCGAATTGAAACAAACAAAACAATTTCAAATTGGAAAACATAAATTTTCAAATTTTTTGAATTTTTGATAAGAAATTTTTTATTAATTTCGAAATAATATTCGCTTATAAATTTTACAATATTTTAAACAAAATTCTTTTCAAAGATTTTTACCTCATAAACACATTTTGAAAACTTATTTTATCTGAATACACTCGACCTAAAAGCCTAGTAATAATGTTTACAGGTTTGCGTAAATGCATTAACTTTCTCCGACTTGATCTTTTTTTCTTTCTTATTTGTTTTATTATACTTATACTAAGTTTTAATATTAATTAATTTAAGATTTGCTTTAACAGTCAATTGGACTCGACTGTGATTTGTTTTAGTTGAGTTTCAGGTATAAATAGAATAAATAAATAAATAAATAAACAAATAAATAAATAAATAAATATGTAACGCAAATGTCAACAGGTGCCTTGAAGAAGTTCTCCCCGATTTCCAAGCAAAAAGCGTGATCAAATTTAAAGAGTGCTACGTGCGACTTCCTCGTGTGAAAATACTACCTTTAAGGTGTAAAAAGAACAGAACAATTAATTTCACTGTGCAGCGTACACAATATGCGTTAAGATGTGCGAAACGCAAATAACATAGCCACAAAATAGGCGAATCATTAAGCACGATAAAGCTGCATCTCCTTCCGTCCCTATTTCCATTGCATTAAGCGTTGACATAGCCAAAAACAGATGCTTTTCAGCCCATTTTGATAACATTCATCCCCAGATGGCAAAACTCACCTTGGCTGTGCTGAACGGAGATGTACTGGATGCCCAGCTAACTTAATTAGACATTTGGCCACTTCACGTATTGTCACGTTCATAAAAAATGGTGTTTTCAACTTTTTATTAGTTTCTCTCTCCGTAAGTCACTTACGTGCTGCGGCAAAGATGACCGAAGTAATGGCTAATGATGGACAATACTTTAAATAAAATATCTTTCGCTTTTCTTTCTCTTAATAGATATTAAATTTTATTAAAAAAAAAAAATCGTAATAAGTTTTTTTCACACTCCTGACGTATTTAATATACTCCTTATATACATGATCTTATATATATAAATATCAAAAACAGTCGCATGAGTACCTGAGTAGGCAAAGAAGACTAAAAACTCAATGGTCGCGGGTTCAAATCTCAAGTGCAGTAGAAATTTCGATACAGGCAGGCATATGATCTAAGTTATCCGGCGACCTTTATATTAAATATGTAGACGATAAATAAATAAATAAATAAAAATCCAAAAGTGAACTAAAAGTGTAAAAGTGAAATAAAATCTTCAACAAAACGTGAAACCAGTAAAGTTTTCAAGCGCGGTAGAAATTCCGATACAAGCAGGCATACGATCGAAGTTATCTGGCGACCTTTAAATCCATACTTTCGAAATTTATGTACAAAATATATAGACGATAAATAAATAAATAAATAAACATCAAAAAGTGAACTAAAAGTGTAAAAGTGAAATAAAATCTTCAACAAAACGTGAAACCAGTAAAGTTTTCAAGCGCGGTAGAAATTTCGATACAGGCAGGCATATGATCTATCCGGTTATCTGGCGACCTTTAAATCCTTACTTTCGAAATTTATTTACCAAATATATAGACCACAAATAAATAAATAAATAAATAAAAATCCAAAAGTGAACTAAAAGTGTAAAAGTGAAATAAAATCTTCAACAAAGCGTGAAACCAGTAAAGTTTTCAAGTACGGTAGAAATTTCGATACAGGCAGGCATATGATCTAAGTTATCCGGCGACCTTTATATTAAATATATAGACGATAAATAAATAAATAAATAAACATCAAAAAGTGAACTCAAAGTGTAAAAGTGAAATAAAATCTTCAACAAAACGTGAAACCAGTAACGTTTTTAATGGGTTAATTTAGTTTCTTAATCAGTAGTTTTCTTCTATAACATAAACGGATATGTATCTTTCGCCCGTAAACATTCGTATGCTTATGTCTGTTTGCGTAGCTTCTCCCGTATTTTAGTCTAATAGTTTTATAAGCTCCATTTAAGATTCGCTGACACATGTTTTATGAAGTCAAGTGGCAATTGCCAATTTACTTAACAATACTGGATCCCTTCAACGAACATAACATTATCATAGGTATGTATATGTATATGTGATAAGAAATAAACGGGTGGAATATATTAAATCAAGGCTATCAAAACCATTTAGACAACATATTATCAAATTTTTTGTTAATATGGAAAGAGAAGTAGAAGCAAAGGGACATACATGTTAGAAATAATTGATAGACAGAATTGTACAGGCGTGCGTGTATGCATATAGGGGCAAATTGTAGTAAACTAGAAACATATTTATGTTGACATAAATTGATAACTAAACATTTACTATACTATGTAGATAACAAGTGATAAAGTAAAGGCTTTTCGAACCCATATCAGAATCTATTTCATTTATTATAAAAAAAAAAAAGAAAAAAAGCAACTGAAGACTAAATTATCAAGAAAATGTTTTGTTTTTAAAATAAATTCTTTTTTTTTTTTTTTCATAAAAATTGTCAAGTTCTTTGTATTTGTAAGGAACGCTTCTTTTTAAAGAAGCCATACTTTCAATTAATAACAAATCAAGCATTAAAATTGCATTAGCAATAAGAGGAAAGCAAGACAAACATATTTCTGTTCAAAAGTTTTTCCAATTATTTTAAAAAGGAAAACAATACAATATGTTTGGTAATGTCGTGTTTGTCTTAACTCTTGTAAATTCCAGACGGTGTATATACATACATTCATATATATGTATTAGTGTGAGTATGAACTGAGCTTAGTAGAGCTGAGTACGCTAATTTAAGATTTTAGCCAAAGGGTTACACACAGTGTACTGCACTGAAAAGTTGGCAAGAATGCAAAATTCGGCGCTTGTATAATTGTTAGAGGAAATCAAACAAACAAAATAAAACGACATAGGAAACTAAGTTTTCGTTAGCTTACACACGCACAGACATGACACATTTGCTGGTATCTCTACGTAGACGTCAAGAAAATGAAAAACTACTGTTCAACAAAAATGTATTCATTAGGAAATGTGAAACAAGACTTTACTGAAAAATTGAAAACAAAGAGAAGAGACGATGTCGAAGTTTTTTTAAGTAAAGATGTTTTACTAACTGACTGACTGTTGTGCTCTTGAATTAATTCTTTTTTTTTTAAGTAAATAAATTAAGGGAAATTGACTTTAGCCGAATTGAACTGAATCGAAATGAATTGAATTGAATTGCATTGCATTGCATTGAACTGATTTGAATAGAATGGAATTAAATTGAATTAAATGGAATTGAATTGAATTAAGTTTAATTAACTTGAATTCAATCGAAATTCAATTAACATGAAATGTGAACCTCAACTTATATAACTTAAGCTGAGCTGAACTGAATTGATTTGAATCGGAGGGAAATGAATTTAACTGAGTTCAGTTGAGTTGGACTGATTTAAAGTAAACTGATAAGAATAATATTAAATTAAATGCTGGCGAACTAAACTGCACCGATCGTATTGAATTAGTTTGCGATTAAATTACATTAAATTTTATCGAATTGAGAAACTCGTGTAGTAATCGAAATGCTATTGAAAATAGATCAATCAAAAGTCCACATATAATAGTAACTCCAAGTATAAAAAGTTCAATTGTACATGAGCTCATTTATCAATTCCAACTTCTTCATTAGTTGTTGGAATCAGCTGAAGTTTGATGTGTGGGGCAAACTTTTGAAATCGAAATCGGAGCAAAAATAGTAAGCGACAAATGCAAATTTCTGCGGAATGAAATTAAAGCAGTGTAGTTTTCCTGCAGAATGCAATGCTCAATTGCGGAGACTAGCAACCAGAAGGCATTCAAGGAGAATCTGCTTTAAAAAGGTCGTCTCTCTGACCATCACTTATTTTCATCGATCGCAAGCGAAGTTGATAACCTACGTCTCAGTTCCGTTGAGTGAAATTTTGAAAATTATCAGTTAACTCTAAAACGTCTTCTGTTCTGTTGTAATGTGCGTAATGTTTGTGCTATCGAGTAACTCTAAAATGTCTTCTATCGTAATGTGCCCGTAAACTAATGATGGCAATATTTTCTATGGCATACGCCCTGCCACGAAATACGTGCAATACAACAGAAATTAATTCAAATACCCTTAACAAGTTGCTTTTACGCGTAAATTTCTGGTAGAATTTTCCGGTTTACGTGCGGTGTTGATGTCGCGTTAGATATAAGACACTTTGGCGTGTACTATTAAAATTTAACAAAAGATTTTTTAAAAAGTGTAACATGAGAAGGTGTTCGTAGTTTCAGTTTACGATTATTCGATTGTTTATGTTTTAGGTTATAAGCTTTTAACCTGTGTCGTCATAATTTAAACGCATTTTGGACGGGGTTAAATGTGGTAAAGTATGCAATACCCTTACAACCAGACAACAACCCAGTTACCCTCACCTTTGGCTTGTTTTCCCATGTAGCGAATACGTTTATATGAAAACATTGTTTATTTCACTTATGAATAATTAAATATTTGTCTTTGCCTGACGGTTGTGTTATGATATGCGAAAAACTTTTTCCTCATCTACATGACAAGTCTTATACATGTATATATATCTATATCGTGAAAATATTCCTATAGGCGGACGATATTCGAACATTTAGTTTAATTAAAATATTAAATAAATATTTTTTTTTAAATTTTGTACAAAAAAAGAAAAAATATTAATTATATAAAATCGTAATTAACATTATGAGGTGACCTTTTATATTGTCTGCATGGTATTGGAAAAAGTTCTATTGTTCGCAAATGAATGCATATAATGGCCTTTTAATGTTTAATTGCGGTTCGTTATTTAGTTATTTAGCTAAATACAAATAAAGTCAGTCAAGCGAAAATCATGGCAGAAAAATATTAATGTTCATTAACGAAAAGAAAAAATATATACATACAGAAGAAAAACTCATTAAAGATAAGTCTTACGCGGCAATCTCTCTATTATTCGATATCTTTTAAGTCAAAATTGCATAAACAATTTCCACAGAAGATGTCCTGAAATTGTCAGGTGATTATTACGCGTGGCCAGACATAAAAGGGATCACTTGAATCGAGATATACGGTTTCTGCCAAAAGGATTAAAACCCGTTCCATTTAGTAAGGCAAGGAAGAAGACCAACTTATAAATTTCTTAGGTAAGTTCCGACAGACTTTCTTCTGAAGCCGCATTCTATCAAAAACCGAACATTGTTATAAATAAAGCATAATTCTTCGTAATCCTTGCCGTCTTTACTAAAAATGGGCAAATGAATTCGAGCCAAGCAACAAAAGCGGAGCTAATTCACGGATGACCTAGACAAGAGGTATCACAGTGGTGTAATGTTATGCCCGCTACTGTATAATTAATTTTGTTACGTAAGGACGGTTAAGCAAGAAATTCGGCGTTTCTGGTCATTTTTGTTAGATCCCATGATCAACGAAAGAGCGCTAAGTAGGTGCATTAAATTTAACTATAGTTATTGATAAGCTATAAAACCAGCTTCGCTTACATTTATATATATAAATAGCTCTTTCGTTGAGCATGGGATGTAGCAAAAATGTGCTTTTAAGGAATTTTGTTTCAAATTTTTGGCTACTGTATAATTTTGTTCATGCCAGCATCGCTGCTTAGAAAATTGATGAAGTGACTATTAGATCTTTTTCCCAAAAATATATATTTATCACATTTAACGCCCCTAATCGAATGAAATAGCTTTAAATTTATTGTAAGAGCGGTATATTGTCTACTTGTCTCAAAAATTCTCTAATAATTCGCATGAAAAACCTACTGCTTTGTAGAATTTATGTGCGTACATTTGTTGTTTATAAGTACATCATGTCCAAGAAATTTGTCCTTCTTGCTTACGTTGTCAATTTAATGTCTAGGATTTTGTATAGAGTACTAAATGTATGGCCTTTTCTTTGTGCATTAGAGAAGCGAATATTAAAGATTCGGTTTGAACTGAATGTATTTTTTCTTCTTTTAATAAATATTCATTATAATAACAGTTGTGACTTAAACAAAGCATTTCTGAATCTTAATATGATAAATACTTACCAACAAGTATACGGCTCAATGGTCTAGGGGTATGATTCTCGCTTTGGGTGCGAGAGGTCCCGGGTTCAAATCCCGGTTGAGCCCGCAGAAGTATTTTTTTTTCACTTGCCACATTATAATTTTTTGATTTAGTATACAAAATACGCAATTCATTTGCACAATTGTTTTGATTTACATTTCGTACCTTTATTATTTATTCCTTCTTTATCATAATTTTAAACTGTCAATATTTGCATTTATCCTCCCAGATTTATTCTTGTGAAAAAATTACAATTTTTTTTCCTTATCTTTATTGCTTTCGTTTTTCTTTTGTCTTTACAATGCATAATGTTTTTGTTACAAAGCAGCAGCAGTCAGACGTTCAATATAAATACCAAAAATAGTGAAGTGAGCGCAAAGAACAATAGGAAAAAGAGAAATGTCTGCAGAAAGTGTATATGTTACGTATCTTTAGCGCTAAATATATATTCATATACATACAGGTCTCCCTTGCTTAACGCAGTACTTGCAAAGCACGGTTTCGACACAACACGGTTTCAAAAAATCGAAAATGGGTTTTTATATTATACACCGCTTATGGTACAGAGTATATTAATCTTGCGGCGACGTATGTAACACCCATAAGGGCTTAAGACAGAAGGGCTTTTTTATAAGTCTATCTGCCCGTCTGTCTGGGTGATGCCTGTCCATGTACAATCATGTTCAAGCTACTGGTTGTAATGTGTGAGATATTTTGATGCCATTTGGTGCACTTATGTGTTTTGACCCAAAGAACGAACGGTATTCAAAATGGTTCGGATGGATCCACTTTGTCGAGCACTCTCTGTATAACGTCTCATTTTGAAAAATAGTTATATGGAAAAAAATTGCAATATACAAAATTTTCGCCAAAACTCACTGTGTGATAGTAGTTGGACATTCTAAATTGGTATGAAAAATTTGATTTGGCTGGGCCAATTTTTTGAACTCCATCTCATATAACCGCTCCTACAAAAATTGGATCTTTTTATGGTAAAAAGACGTAATTTTAAATATGAATGGTGGTGAAAATTGGTTCATAAGACCGTATTGACAAAGAAATCAATCTTACCGAATTTGGACCACGTATGTCTATTTTTTGGAAACCACCGAAATATAAACCGTTATATGCCAAAAAGGCCTAATTGTAATTGTTTTGTTATGAAAATTGTTTGTTTGTTTTGTTCATGATGGTAATTTGACATAAAAATTAAGTGAAGCAAGTTTGAACCACTTGCGTCTATTGTTTGGACGGAATTTCATATAAGATTTCTCATGAATAGTAAGCACTTCAGAGATAAGTTTAATTCTTAATATTTCATAATGGAAATTAATCTATAGTAACAAGTTAATCAAAAAAATTAACAGTTGCGAGTTTGGATCCCATAGGTCTATTTTTTAAATCCTAAAATATATAAGAGTTATCATAAAAAGCAAGCCCTTATGTAAAGAAAATGTATGCTTGAAGAATAACGAATTTTTGGAAAATAATTTAAGTTTATTAAGTTTGGATCGGGTCATATAACGTTTTTGGTATACTTCACTTTGTGGACTTTCATGAAAAGTATGTCTTTGCATGAAAATAACGTGTAATTTTTGATGTATTATTACAAAAGCTAGCGAATAATTGTATTAGACGGATTGGTATAGGGTATTTAATGGTCGGTCTTACCCGACTATAGTGTTCATACATGTTTTCAGTTGGTTTTCTTGCTTTTATTTTATCGTTGAGAAGTGAAGGTTCAACCAAGTTTCAAGAAAAAATAAATGACTGTAACTTCTGATGAAAATTAATTTTGGGATCGTCCTCATTGTTTTTTACACACTATTTTGTTTTTTTTGTATTTTATCGTAATGTTCAACTTCATATATTTTTTTTATAAAAGCTTTAAGTTAACCAAGTTTTTCATTTATATATAAATTTGAAATAAAATTTTATAGTAAATATGTCATCATGAAATTTTACACCCGAAGACTTGGTTTCGATATATAACAGTACTACGATGTTATAGTTTAAATAAAAAGGTAACAAGTTTCGAATAACACGTTGTCGATACGGCATTTTTGGAATGAATCGTGTTAGGTGCGGAACGCCTTTACGCCTTATTCCTAAAGGGACAGCCATAGCAATGACTTAATGAATTAAAAGAAAGAAAATTAACGCCCAATGATAATAAGGGGGTATCAAGGGCGTAAAGCACATAAAAGGAAGGAGTTCCGTTTGTAATATTTAATTGTTAATATATAAACAAATAACTGTAAACAGAAATATTAATTTTAATTTCAAATCAAATCTAAATATATGTGTATGTATATACGATGCTACTATTCATTTCGCGTTTAATAGCTTACCTAAAATTGACAACACTGCTTTAATGTAAACAGAGTGAATAAAACAGCTGTTTATCCTAAACCACTAAAGTGAATTTTGCGCATTTTTCTAATCGTGTTTTCGATAGGGACTGTTTTTTGCTTATTTAATTTTAATTAAATATAATTTATATATTATCCAAATAGTAAACACAAATAAAATAATTCGCTTAAATGAAATCGAAGCACCGAAAATTCGGCGGACATTGTGCATTTAATATTAACCTCTTGTTCTTATTGTGTTGTGGGTTCTTGGTTAAGAATCAAAATCTTGTATTTAGTATAATTGCATTTGTTTATTAAAATGTTTATGAACATAGTATCTAAATTACAACCAATTACCAAAAGCAAAACCAGTGGAACAGCCGATAAAACGTCTACTGTGACAGATAGTAGAAGCAGTATAAATGATGGCGTTGGTAATAACGCCAAAAATGCAACGGTTAAGACTGATTGTCATAGTACAAATGGAAAAAAAGTGAAGTAAGTGTATGTTAATGTGTTCCTAAAAATTAAGAAAAAATTGGTTATGAACACTTGGGACTATTGAAGAGAAAAAATTTGAATTACTTTTCATAAAAAAACAAGCCGATAGCCTTAGATGCTAGTGCTTTAAGACTTTAGTTTTAGAATTTATTCTCTGGCCAAGTTTATAATAATAATGATAATAATAATAATAATACTTTCCATAAAATAATGTTGTGCTCCAAGCTTAACTTTTTCAGTTGTCAATAACTGTTACAACTGAATTGAATGTAAAACATGAACACAAGTGGGTCGCTTTCCAATATATATATATATGTATATATATAAATATATATATTTAATATTTCATAAATACTATATTTTACTATATTTTAAAAACTACTTCACTTAATACGATTCTTTTTTTATTTTCCGAAAAGGCATCAAAAATTATATCTTGCGTTCATGTTTGCGGGGGGTTAAAATGTAAGCTGACATAATCTAAATTTAGCAAATTTAATTTTCTCATCATTCTTATATTCCTTATATTCCTATATTTGTTATAAAGTAGTAAAAATTACTTTTTATTGCCACATAAGGACTTACCTTTCATAAGAAATCTTATATAAAAAATAGGCCATTGTTGTCCAAATTTTGTGCAATTAATTTTTAAGTTAAATTAATATTATGAAACAATTCTCATCATAAAATATTAAAAATCAGAGCTTTTTGCCTTGCAAAGGTTTACTTGTCACTGGAGCGTCTCTTCAAGAAAATGCATTTACGAAGAGTGCAAAAGGAGCCGATCCAAACCATTTTCAATACAGCTCGTTCTTGGACACACACACATCAATGTATCAGAGTTCGTCAAAGTATATCAAAAATCGCAATCTGTTGACCGAACACAAAAATACATGGACGGACACCAGACGCATGGTTATATTGATTCAGAAACAGATTCCAAATCAATCCGTATAACAAGAGACGTGTATGTCTTAAGGTTTTTTCCATGTAAACTTAATGAACCCTCCACCGTAACTGGTGTAGGGTATAAGAAATAGCGAAAGTACGAGGGAGAAGTTGTAAGCCATTCATAGTAGATGTTTTAATATCAAGTACTTAGTTAATATATTGGCAACACCAACTGTTCTTAAATGCTATCTGACGTGTTCAGTGGAAAGCTTAACATGTTTGACCACATCCTTCTTCAGAACGTATGTTCATTTGAGCACGGCGTAGGTTACCAAGACAAAGCCCAGCGATTTCTTAACTTCCACTTTTGACGATGAAGATCCATCTTTTGCCAATGTGAAACGAGTTTAATCATGTACGTCGTTCACCCATCGACGAAACTCGTGAAGCTCAACCAAAATGAATTATGGGAACACGAGACACGGAATTGCGAGATTGAGGCAACCTTATGCAGTAGCTCCGCCAGCTTACATACGTTATTGCGTACTCGCTTAACTATGAAAAAGTTTACCGGAAGTCGTTGGTGAAAGCGTGAAAGGGATAAATGCCGTCGAATCGTTCCTCATGAAAATAGTACGAGTTCTCACATATCTCTTCTAGCAACCGACGATTTAAACAACCAAAAAATCGAATACTGTTCTGATTTGGCACCCAAAGACTCGTTCTTGTTCCCGAACGTCGGAAATAAATTGAATCAATAACGATCTTCATCGTCAGAGGAAGTCGTTGATGCGTTGCAAAACCTTGTTTTGGCGCAATTGTAATTGAAATTATACCATGATAAGTGCTCGTATGTAAAAGTCTGTCAGTCTGTCAGTCGTAAAGGAAAATATTTTGAAAAACAATAAAGCAATTCTTAATGTTAAATTAATCTTCTTTCATTTCTAGGCTTAAAATATAGGTAGTGTGCTATATACCAACCGACACTCGCTGAATAGGTCAGAAGCAGAAATTTCCATAAAAGATTTGCTACGTTGTAAAGCTTAGCATAGAATTTAAAAATATTTCATATAAGCTAAAAAAAAATCATAATTATTATTAAAAATGTTCACGTCAGCAAATTCTTCAAATACTTCAACTTTGCTTCGCCAGGACAGGAGCAATTTTTTGTTTTTTTTTTTTTTTCATAAAAGAATGCGTATCAAACATAATAATAGCGAGGTCCCCGACACTAGCAAAGCTTTCCTTATAACAATTTAAGACAGTAATTTTATAATTTTGCCGCAAAAAAAGACGCAGCATGTATAAAATGTAGCGCACGACCCATCCATAAATACATAATACATGCTTTTAAAAAGTCCTTTATGCAGCCTCACATACATAAACACAAAGCGCTTATGTGCGTTTGACACCGTCATATGCCTTATAAACGCATTTGTATACCGAACCCTCAAGTCCTGTTTCTTGTAAAAAAAGCGACTGATTTTTTCTTTTTATTTTTATTTTTATTTTCATTTTTGTTTTGTGTTAAATAGCTTACCTCAACAATTTTCGGAATGTGTTTATAAGCACATGTCGCTTTCTTTTTTTATAGCCAACAGTGTCGAATGGAAGCATATCAGTTTTCTCATGCCGTTTGCTAGGCCCACAAAGATTCTATACGAATTATGATGAGATTCTATAACGAATTAATGTAAGGCTATTTTCTTTTCCGAATAAAAAAGGAAGAAAAAATTATTGAAAACCAAAAAAAAAAAAAGAAAGATAATTAAATATAAAATAAAA
>KK502722.1:292994-306182 GCA_000688735.1 Glossina austeni | reverse complement strand
AAAAAAAAATGAATAAAAAAGAATGAATAAAAAAGTTTGCAAATAAAGAATCCTTTTCACTCAACACTTCAATAAGTTTGTAAGAGTTTCCTATTTTTTTTTTTCTTTACAACGTAACCTGCATATTAATTTTTATAAACACCGACTAAACATACTTTTTATTCTGGGCATCGTGCAGGGTGCACAAACAGGAGACAAAATTTACCAACTTTCAACAAGACATTTTAATAAAACACATTCAATTTAGGGATATCTTTAAAAAGAAAATAATTCCGAATTCTCCGACCGTCATTTTGCCCCCACTTTACATAATTTTGTTTTTTGTTTTTAAGTTCGCTAAGTTAACCACTGACACAAATAACAATAAATAATAAACGTATGATTTTCATGAACCCCAGTTTCCAAGACGATTAACTCTTATTTACTTATTAGATATAATTGAAAGCTGTGCCGTAATCAGGAGCGATCTGATAAGAAAAGCCCGGCAAGCGATCTTACATAAACCATCAACAATCCTTTGTAAATCAGTTTATTGCAATTTGTTTTACCTGCAACGACATAGGAAGTAAGAAATAATTTGGAGAGGAATGAAAAATAACTTCGATAACTCTTTTTTATTTGTTTCCTTGGAGGTTATGTTTTGTCATGTGTTCTCGTCGTCGCTTCTGATTCATTAAGCTCGCATTGCCTTCTAATTAGTAGCGCGTGTCAGAAACGACGCTCATTTAAATATATTACAAAAAATTGCCACTCGCAGTAGTTCTTACATTTATCAGCTTAAATAAATGGTTGTGCCGATAAGCGATAATCGAAAGTCTTGCGAAAGGGGACAGGGCAAGTAATTCATGAAGCATTGAAAATTATTCCTTTTTATCGTGTGAACTTCAGTTTTCGTTATACGGGGGTATTCAAAAATTGCCCCAGACGGTCCAATTTCAAATGCCCAAAAACTACTACTTAACCACTTTTGCTGAGAAATTTTGAAAATTGCAATTTGTTTCCAAATCACGACTTTTCAGAATAGGGCGTTATATGGGGAGTGGTCGAAAAATGGACCGATGCACGTCACTGCATCAAATTTCATCGAAATGTAGCTTGAACACAAATTTACATGGACAAACATTAGACGGACAGACGGACAAACAGGTTTAGATCAATTCAGTTTATGATTCCGATTTGATCGGCATAACTTAATATACCCTTTACCACAAGTGGTGTAGGGTATAAAAATTGAGATAGAAAGTCGGACGCTTGCCACATGTATACTTAGGTCATTTCCAGAAAATCCGAATGTAAGCCCCATCAACAAAAATCAAAAAAGACGAACTATGAGAGAACTCGGCGAAAAGGTATTTGTTGGTACTTTTTAAAAATTCTACATAAAAATTATCTCCTCCGACATTCTCTCTTTTCGTTTAGTAGATCAGCTCCTTTTCTTTTAATATCTCAGTTCACAACAATTTTCATCATTTGTCGTATCTTTGAGTTGCGTGCTCGTTTTCAAAATTCTTTCAGCTAAAAGTTATAAGAGCTTATAACTCCTTATCTAAGGAGTTACAGCAGCTAAGCAGATGCTCTTGTCTCACTTACAAACGTAAGCTTTTAATCTTCCCCGCTAATAGTGCATTACTTACTATTGTGGTGAAAGTGTGGGTGTGGTCGGTGCTATTTCCTTTCTTATTAACCTACTTACCTTCTTATTCCTATGTTTCTCTTTACCAACTCCAATTTTCTTTTCCTTTAGATTATTCAGGTATGTTTTGCATTAGTGTACTCTCTTATCGCACCTATGGTAGCCATTGCAATCAATAATATTGTAAGAGGCCCTAATAGCTTCGAGCTTACATAACCATCAATAAGTAAATAAATAAATACACGCTCGCAATTTCCAAAAAAGTTCTTAGTTTATTATAAATTATTTTCTTGAAGTATTTAAGATTTTATTAAAAAACCGAAAATATCCATTCTTCTTATACTCTCTTCCTAAGTTTAATGCAATGACTCTGTAATAAATTGTTAAACATTTTTAAATGATTTGTTGTTTTTGTTACTTCTTTTATTACAATAGACCTTACAATTACGATACCCATCGAAAGAGCAATTACGAGCCTAATCGTCAAAGGAGCTATGTGAGTATAACTATTTCCGTCCTGGTGTCTCTTTAATGTACCCACACAGCCTCTTGGTTTACATTTCTTTAGAATTATTCTAGAAACAACGAATTCTCTCAACATAATCTTCAACGATCGTCAACTGCTGCATGTACATTTAAAAACGGCAGTAGATGGAATGGCCGCGGAGGGTATCAAAATTATAGCAACGATCGTTATCGTTTTTACAGCAATTATAAGCAGGATAATAGAAATTATCGCAACGAATATCAGAGTCAGGAAAATACCACATATGCAAAGAATTCTAAAACAAACTCATATCAAAATTATGATCTGTATCGCAACAACCGAATTAATAGCTTTCACAATAACAACAACAATAATAATAATAATAATCATAATAATAATAATAACGATAAAAATGAACATTTAACTCATAAGAATTCCCAGTTACCGCGATCGTCTTTAGATACTGTGATTACAAATAACTCGAAGCCGAGAATAAACCGCAAAAAATCATTAAAAATCGAAAAAAAGCGAAAATTTGCTAAAACTACAGGAACCGACACAAATCAAAGCAAAAACAAAAGTTTTCGTAGCAAAAAACCTTCAACAAAGGAAAGACGACAACACATTGCTTGTCAGGCCAAAAGCCCCAATAGCGAATCATCTCAAATCCAGAGAGTAAGGGAAACTTGTGAGAAAATAAAATCTCAACCGGTTATAAATTCGCAGTTAGAATGTAAGGAAAATTCTATCAATAGCAGCGACAAAATTAACGGTGAATCTATTAAGTGCAACGTAGACAAGAACCAACAAAACATCCCGCAACAGTTGATTGAAAAAACCGATATAGAGGACGTAGTCCGAGCTCAGCCCGAGAATACAATTAACGAAAACTTAATAAATGGTTTTGTTAATAGTAACGAAAGTGCGGAACAAGAGACTTCGGTTACATGTAACAAATCCATTGCATTAAATGCATTAAATGACATTCCTTTACTAGATGAAAAACTTGTCGAACCTTTAAACTGCTCAAGGCCAGACGAAAAAAAGGCCAGAAGATCAAGTCTTGTGATAAATTCAGAAGAAGAGATAAATGCTTTAAAATTAGTGCAGTCATCTGTTAATACAACAAATGTAAGAAATTGCCAGCGAATTGCAGAAGAGGACGCACCCAAATTGCCGCAAATAAAATTAATTCCCTTAAAGCGTCTTATAGCAGAGGAATTTTGGGAGCTCGCGGCAGATGAATCTTACGAACCAGCGATTCCAAGTACGCCTAGTAAACAAATCGTTAAACCGAATTTAATTAGACGCAAACGAAACTATTCAAGCTGCAGCAGTCAATCCATTGCTAATACACCAGGAGAAAAGAAAATTGATAAATTATTGGCTATGGATAAAATAAGTATAAAAAACGTTATCAACGATACTGATACCAAGTACGATGAGGCATTGAAAGCTCAAGCTCGCAAGAGATTGCGAGAGGAAATACGACGTCAGTTAAAGGCGATAAGCTTCGAAACGCCAAAACCTCAGCAAAATTTCAACTTCGTACCCGATGAAGTTGTCGATTCCATTCACATACCTGACGTAGTTCTAGAGGAAATAAAAAAAGCACTTGGCCTCGATTTGCTCGGTGGAGACGATGCAAAAGTAAATGGCTTAGATTTCGATTTTAATCTGTTCACAAATGTGGAAATTGAAGCCATCAAAACTAATGCAACGAATTCGGTTAAAGATGGAAAAGTCGACGAACATTTTAGTTTGGAACCAGTTGACTATACGCAATCAGCCACACCTTCAATAGCTAAAACAAAAGAAAGTTCAATTTCCCCGAAAACGCCAACAAGGAAATTAACGCCATGCGATAAGCTACTTGAAGTGGTTATGAAAATTTCGCCGAAGATCAAAGAAAACAAACGTTCGCGTTCTTCTAGCACTTCTCCGAGCGAGAAACAAACAGCAACGGATCAAAAAATAGCAATTAAAAAAGAGGACATTGGCGTAGCGGGAAAATGTAAAAAAAAAGAAGCTGCTGCTCCTGAAAAAACTAAAAGGCTTACTAAACGCAAACAATCTCGGAAATCATCAAAAAATCGTTCACCTAAAGATGTTAAAGACATCATAGTCATCGATTCATCATCTTCTTCGGAAAGTAGCAGTTCTTCTTCATCATCATCATCGTCATCATCTTCGTCGTCGTCCAATACTTCCTCTTCAAGTGATTCGGACTCCGATACTTCGAGTCGCAGCAAAGCTTCGACATCCATTAAGAAACGCCATTTAAAGTTGAAAGCTGAAAACGTGATCGACAGTTTTGAAAAGCTCGTATTGCCTTATTTAAGCGAAGCTCTCGCCGATCGCTACCATTCAAAATATTCGTTATCCAGCAATTCGAAATTACATTTCATTTCTTGCATTTGCGCCAGCGATTACAATACACAGAAATTTTCAAAGCTTGAAATTTCTAAAATCCAAAAAAGTCTTAAATCTTCAGACCGTTCTGTGGCTTTGAGTTTTCTAATAAAACAAATTGAAAATGTTTACAATAAACAGAAACAAGTAACAAAACTGGGTCAGGAAAGTAAAAAAATGGAAAAAAGTCGTCCGTCGTCTACCAACTCGACTACACCGGAGAGCAATGAAAACGCATCCAACAAAAACACACATAAAGGATATGATAACAAACTAAATGTCCAGACAGTGACGACGTTAATGAAACCTAAAAATGTCGATGCAGCGGAAAAAGTTTCAGTGACTGATAGTAACTCTGAGACAGCTTTTGATGACAATCACATAAAGAAATGCGTGTCTAGAATGTTGACGCTCTACAAGCAGGAAATGAAAGCCGCATTAGAGCAAGTTAAAGAGACAGAGAACGTAACCGCAACAACCCCCCAAACAACAGACACCGTACAGCAATGTACAACAAATGAGCAAAACTTAAGCGACGCTACGGCAAAAGATGTTGAGCAAGCAAAAATCGTAAGCGCAGAACATCAAACAAATGCAAATACTTTGACGTCTAATTCAACAAACAGCAGAGAATCCAATAATGTTAATGACATTAATCAACACAAGCTGCAGCAACTCGACAAAGCGACACGAGAAATTTTAGAGCAGCGACAACGAAAATCTTCGATTGACAAAAAATGTGAAAATGAAAATAATTTAACTCAAAGTAAGGCATTAACTGCTTTAGAATATAATCCCTTGGAATATTCAGGCTTCAATATGTCCAGTTCCGCGTTAGTACAGCATCCCGCACTCACCTCAGTTGATTTAGAAGCTCTTAGGCAAAAAATCCCAATTGGCGAAGCAGTAGTCAGCAGCTTACGGGAAATCGATGTCAAACTGATGGAATTACATAAACGGAAAATGTTCATCGAAGAAATGACATTAAAACTGCAAAAAGAAAAAATGGATATTGACCTCGCAACAATTAAATTGCAAAATGAAAAATTCATTTTACTTAATACGGCCATGACTGCAAATGCAGCATCAACCGATCCGAATGCTAATAATGGGAAAGTGGAAGCGGCTCTTTGGTTAAAGAAAATCAAAATGGAAATTGACAAGGATCGCGTCAACGCTCAAGGAACTATTGTAAAAAAAACAAACACTAACACGAGCACTGAAGCACGCAAAAACCCTAATAGCTTAGAGGCAACGGCGCCGAAACGTACAGTCATAGTCAAATCATCAGGAAAAAAGTGTACGAAAACCATTTTGAAACGTAAGACAGTAAACGTGCCAGCAAACCCACCCACTAAAGCGAAACGTCCTTGCCAACGAAAAGAGATCGCAAACAAAGCTCTCCCAAAGATCGCAGAAAAGGCAGCAAACGTCACCGAAACCAGTGTCAGCAACACTGCCAAGCCAGCAAAATGCTTAAACGAAATAACGACGGGCAATATTGAAGGTATCCGCAATCCTATCACTCAAATAAAAGTTTACGATAAGAATATAATAGCGGCCTCAGAAGATGGGAATCTGTATAAGTTTGATGTGAAAACCTTAAAATTACTTAACCAATACGCTAAACATAGTGAAGCTATAACTTTCATGCAACTCTGTACCGATAAACAAGTTATCTACACGACGTCCTTAGACGGTTACGTGAAGAAAACATCTTTAGAGGTTAGTATGCAAAAATGAATTTTTAGCCTTTCTCTTTACTCGCTTGCCACTATAAGAGCCTTCCTAGATTTATCAACAAAAAATATGTATCGAAGTAGTGTTTACTGGTAAACTTTGGCTTTTGTTCTTCCTATTTATTGCTTGAAAATAGAAGAAAGGCACGAAGTTAGAGCAGCAATTTATTGCAGACCAAGCTCGAGAATCAAAAAATTGACCGAACTTTGATGCGTTCCTTAGAAATTCGTGCAAAAAAAATCGTGAAAAAGAAATAAATGCGATATACGGTAAATTTGATGATATATTCCACACCTTAAAAATCGTGTAAGATGAAAAAGCTTTACATATTTTTTCAAAAAACCGTGAGAAAAAATTAATAATTTAGATATGTCGGGTATGTCGTGCAATTGCAGAGTCTAATTTAAATGAAGAATTTGTTATTAACGGCAGGTAGTAATAGCGTAGGTCAGTAACACATTTATGGACATACCCCGACTGGGTCCTGATCACTGTATTCCCTCAATCTGATTTTGTTGCTGCATACGTGAGTTTCTGCGAGACACTGTGAAAATTAGAATTAGAAAAGCATTTTTTTTCGATTCTTGCTGGAAAGAAAAATTCGTGTAAAAAAGTGTATTTGGCGCCATTGGTTAACAGTGTTTTTTCAAAATCCTTTAAAAAAAGAGTTGCGTGTACTCATTACAAGCATCAGTAATTTGTCTACATGAAGTGGAAGGCGCTGTGTTCTTCTTCTTATCATTTTGAAAATATTTGAAGGCCATATTGTTGCCCAAAAATCCGCCCATTACTGAAAGTTTTGACAACAAAGTTCGGCCCGAGTTGACACTTTGTAATTTTCGCTAACTGAACGGAGCTAATTATTTAAATTATATTACTTTCCTGCGTAAAGGACCTTTGGATGTAGGAGCCCGCTCACAATGGAATTTGAATAGAGGCTAGAGAAAAAAGCAACCGGCTTTTTTACAAAATCTACCCTTTCCTTACATCCAGACTTCTACCAAAAGGAAAATTTACAACATGGGAATCTAAAGTTCTTTACAGACTCATGTGTAATCACACCTACGACAAGATATATTTGAAAATGATAGCGGCCTCCTCCACTGATTTGTGTAAAGAATGTAACATCACCGAGTCTGCCGAACATCTCATCTTTGAGTGCAGGAAGTTTGACATCCCCAGACAATCTTTCACTATATTCATTCTGTACAACAACTTATACGAAATTTTTCGTGCTGGAAACTTTAGGCATTTAAAGCAACTGACTGCTTTCATAAAATCAGCTGATTTTTCCTTTTAAACCTTTTATACTCATAACTCAGTCTACCTACACAGCTCGCCCATACTACTTTCTCAGGCACTCTCTGCCGGAATACCAACCAACCACACTAAACTGAAGACATTGGGAATGATTGCGGTGCATAACGTCGCACGTTCAACAAGCATAAGCATCATCAAAAAGTTTTTAAATTAAAAAAATCACTTTAACAAACGTGTTGCACACGTACCATAAAATCGATTTCATAGCACCTACGTCTAAATCGACACATCCAGGCCTAATCCATTTCCCTCACAAACAAAAAGAAAAAAAAAAAAAAGATTAGAGGCACCATTAAAGTACGCTGGAAGGTGCATTATGTAATGATGTAAAAGGGACTTGAGGGAAGGCTTTGCCTAAGGCCCTTTTGCCTAAGATTTGATAAGATAAACGCACCATTAAAGTACGCTGGAAGGTGCATTATGTAATGATGTAAAAGGGACTTGAGGGAAGGCTTTTTAACCCTTTTGCCTAAGATTTGATAAGATAAACGCACCATTAAAGTACGCTGGAAAGTGCTTAGATATAACATTGAATTACTGCAACTAGTTTGTGGAAACTTAGGTGGAAGCATAACAAACCCCCTTTTGAACGCAGCAGTTAATCAATGTGTGCGCCCTGAATGCTTGGGTACGGCCCTTCGGGGAGTATTCGTGGTGGCTGCGGTTTTCACATTCCCTAGCGGAATAACCGAGGTAATGGTGGGCCTCACCACTTACTAGAGTGGGTTTATTGCGCCATACGCAATAAACAATCTGGACTCCATTGTAATTTGGGCCTCTAACTCACTGGGGGGCGTGGGTTACGCTAAATTAGCCCATATGTCATAGGCACCGTAGGGTTAAGCCACATAGGCACGAACCTACGTAAAACCCTTGTCACATCTGTATATACATCTGGTATATAAACAAGTGGTTGTCCGCTTTGCTCAAAGATGACTTTATTTTCGTTTATCGGGAATATTCTTTCTTTTTTCAAACTTTGCTCAGCACTCTTCCACTAAAATGCAAAATATTCCCACCATGCCTTTGTAAAGCATTAAATAGATCGAATGCGTAACTGTACCTTATTCAACACAACGCGCTGCTAAAGTGTAACGATTGATGAAATATGGACACGATGCAATACCACAAAAGCACAAAACCATACCATAGTGAATATCCTTGACACCGCCATTCGACGGTGTATTTTGCTGTAGTGTATTATTATAGATGGCGCAGTCAGCGAAATCATTGCTGAGGAACGCCACCAATCAGTTATTACAGAAAAAAGGCCACAGTGTTCAGTTGAAAATAGTTAAGAAAATATTAAGGCCGTTGAGCTGACACGTGCCCCCAATACCCCTTCTCTATAATCATAAACCCAAAAGATCAATTGCCCTCTGGGCAAGTAATTCATATTCTTTCAGAAGCGGCAGATAACATAACACATAGATTCAAATATTTTTTGTTATTCTCTTGAACTAAATGTTTGCCTTTAATAAACAAAAAGGTCATCACTAGCATAACTTATAGGGGATTTTGAATTAAAGCTCTTTGTAAAATTTTCCTAAGGTTACCAACGAGGTCTATGTAAAAATATTTTCAACGATTTGACTCTTATGCCTATCGCAACCAAGATATTTTCCAATATCAAAATAAAGTGTTGGGCATCAAAGATTAGCCACAAGAGTGACAAGAGTAACTTTCGTGTATTTTTTTATTTACATATTTCGCAATTGCATTCAAAGAAGAGAGCCGTCAAGTAGGAATTTAATTTTTTCTTTACTGGCTAAACTATTGTTCTTGTGTCCGCAGAAATGTATAAAACTGTACCTGAACAAGAGTAGAATTAGATATGTACATGTATGTGTGCTTATCGTAAGAAGTATGCGATATAATTATCATAGAAATTTACATTTTATCTCTGGAACGTGATCGTGAACGTTCACGACGCCTTTTGCTAGTATTTTCTTCTGATAATTTTCGAAGATTTAATGTTAAGTGCACAAGTTTCGTTAGAGACGTTACATAAAAAGTATACGAGCTTTGGGCATAGATCTGGTTTGAAAGTTTTCTGTTAACGCCAGAGGACTATCTAGCTGATGCTTGTTAACATAAGCAGCTCGTTTATAATCGTGCCCTGCAAGCCATCTTTAAGTACTTTCTGCACTTGAAAGTGCACGATTATCGAAGGCATGCTCCTTAACTGTTTCTTCTTCAACTAATTTTTACTTTTTCAATGAACAGTTCCTTACATATGCAAGTGGAAGCATTTTTGTCTGAAGTCATTTCTTTTACTTTAAGTAGTAAATGCTTCCCTATCACATGTTCTTCTCTGCAAATTCTCAAAATTTTTAATGCCCGATTCAATTATATAGCCATGTCCTTGTACATCCTGTATGGCACCGCCAAATATAGTTTTCTTTGTATTGCGAGTTTAATGCCCGAGGTAGAGCTGGTTCTGGTAGCATCTGTTTAACCGTACACGAAGTTGCTGCAATAACAAGCGCTTTTAATTTTCCTATATATTCCTAATATTCCGCTAAACGTTATTAAAATCCTTTAACTCCGAATTGCAGAAATTTTGTCTTTTACAGATAAAAATGCTCGTTTTAGGTTTATTTTGTTACCGAAAAAATTGTTTAGAAATAAACTACACTTTCTAGAATGTAGCTCTTTGACGGGTAACTTTTGACTTCTCTGTCTACTCTCAACACATGGGTTTTTTTTTCTAATGAAAAAAAGCATAAAAAAATATTTTTAACACATAAAGAAGAAGACAGAAAGACAGAAGACAGAAAGTATTGCACTTCGGACATATAAGTCACAAATTTATTGGCTTAGTCCAACTTAACTCAACAACCCAAAAAAAAAAAAAATATTTTATAGATTATTGGCTGATTATTTTTAACAGAGATTCTATAGATGATTTATTGACTGATTATTTTTAACAGACCCGCCTGTGGGTGGCCGAGTAGGCAAAGAGTCTCGATTAACAACTCAGTGATCGTGGGCTCTAATCTGAAGTGCGGGAGAGTTTGTAATAAAGCCGATAACCTTTAGCTGCTAGTGCTTTAAGACTTTAGTCTTAGAATTTATTCTTTGACTAAATTAATAATAATAATAATAATAATAATATTTTTAACAGATATTCTGTAAATTATTGGCTGATTGTTCTTAACCGAGATTCTATAGATTATTAACAAAGAACTCTGAAAATGCATGCATTTTGACGGGTAACTCTAGAGCGCTAAACTATCATTCCTATCGATGATTTTCTTTACTCGAAGACATTCTTCACACACATAGTTATAATAATATTTCTCTTAATGTTTTAATGTTTATTTTGCAGAATTTTGAGCCAGATGTACAGGCGATATACTTGCAAGAACCTTTGCAATCAATCGATGTGCAATGGGGCATGGCTTACATTGGCAGCAGATGGGGCAACGTCTTCACCTTTGATGTTACGGTAAGACTGAAAAATTAAGTGTTTGTTATCGACTGAAATCAGTCGGCGAAGGAATTCACTTAAGAATTTCCTATGTTTTAATTTTCTCACCCTCACTCACACTCAGTTAAATTTTTGAATTTGCTTTACATGGAGGTAGTGTGTGGCAGTGATAGTATTCAATAGACACTTCAGTCGATTGCACACCTTATTCTTTAAATAGTAGTAGTTGTATAGAATAAGGAAGAAAATAATAAATTGTCGCAGTTAATCTGCTTTTCTCTCTCCAATCGTTTTTTTTTTTTATAAACAAGGTGGGGTGACCTGCTTTCGGGAACAACAGGACCATTTTAACGTTTTAACGTTCGATTTCAAATTTATTGCTAAGACGTGATTATAATTTATGCTTTTTACCATATGTATATATATGTATATATTTATATATATGTATATAATTTTTTTAATGTTTATATAGTTGTGTATATATAGTTGTATACAGATAATAAACTGCGGCTACCCGTAGCATGTGTAGACGAAAATATGCATATATAACCATATTACTGAAAAATTTGTTTTAGAAATTGCAACTGAAAATATATTGAATTGCTTTTTCCCCATCTTTAAGGGCGTTGCATTATAACCAATACTACGAATATATATATATTTATATATATATATATATATATATTTACGTATATATATATATATATATATATATGTATATTGTGCATTATTGTGTTTTTATTTGTGTACTATTAAAAATGGCGTCCACAACTCAACAAGCAACTCAGCAGTCGGCTGTCGGCAGTCATCCTCTATAGTTTTCTGTTTATGTGTTTATTTAAAAGTTTCATGTACATACTTGCATACCACCTACCTACCTATCGTGCATATACACACAAAATACCACACACACACACACACACACACACACACAAATATGCATGTTTGCACATTTGTATACATTACTCCTAAACAAGTTCTCTCAGAAAATGCATCATCGGGAGGCAACACGTTTTTCAATCACCCATTAGTGCGCATGCCTTGCACTTGTGGTTGCAATAAAATTTCTTAAGCTTATGTTTTTATTGTTAACACAACAATGAAAATAAGCAAAAAATATAAACAAACATATATATATATATAGTACAAGTAGCAACACACATATACAAACACACGCATATATACGACTATATATAGACAGCATTAACAATCTGTAGCTAGCTGCCAGTATTGTTGGTTGTTGTTCGCTTGTATTCTTTTTGTTTGTTCTTCCATTGCATCTATCGTTTCGGAAATGTATATAGTTTCTAGCTTAGCCGGTTTAGCTTTATTTTGGTTGGTTCTACAGATTCCGCACAGCTTTCACTTGGAAAATGCGTCTGGGGGGCGTTTTCTTCAACTACTTCTTTCCCATTGGTCGTTACTGTAGTTGCAAGCAACTCTTTTTTTTTTTTTTTCCCTTGTTGTGTGTTTTATTTATCCTTTTATTGTGCATTCACAATACATAACATCATAAAAACACCTATACCTCTATATATGTATTCACATTAATGTAAACGGCATTCTTTCTATATCTACTCGAATGGCTATTAAGAAGGGTGCAAAATTTTGAAAGAACTTTTGAGTGTGGAGAGAGGAATATAAATAGTTTTTCAATGAAATAGCAAACAAATGAAATTTTTATGTTTTCTATTTTTTTGAAAATTATTGCTTTTTATTATTTAACATGAATTAAATTGTTCTTGTTATCCTTAACAATACGAATCTTTAAACCTATATACTATACAAAAAACGATGTTCATTCGCATTGAGACTTCTGAACAGAACCAAATGAGCAACAAAAATGAAGAAAGCATGGGAAACGAAGAAAAATTAATAAATTATAAATGAACAAAAGTTTTCATAACTTGTCACTAATGCTCTTATGCAAACGGCACATACCCGAAATTGCCTTAAGATTATTAATGTTAACATGTGTGTGTGCATGTGGATAAAGATTTAACGCTTCAAAAGAAACATGAATCCGAAGATTCGAATTGTAACTTGCTTTAGAGCAATTCGCAAACGGGCCATCTATCTGAAAAAATGGGTCTCAGCTTAATTGAGCACAACTGAAAAGCATTAAATTTAGGGTAATAGGGAAGCATGAATTCGAGGTTTGGA
>KK502722.1:256401-287742 GCA_000688735.1 Glossina austeni | reverse complement strand
AAAAAACTTAGCGAAAAGATCCTAATATTCTCTAAGCGCTTCACTAGAGAATGATGTTTTAAAATTGTTGTTAAAAATTCGAAAACGCTCCGTGTCGTTTTCAAAAATCATTTTTGTAGAAAAGCAAGTTGAAAGTTTTGGAAAAACAGAGATCGCAAGGTTTATACATTACATTTCGGGAAACGATGGAAAAAACGGAGAGAAAATTTATACCCCTACCGCCTACCTTCTTATTAACACAATAAACTTCATCTGATAGTTTTAATTTCCCGATAGAAACAGTGAAGAAGTTCGCATCGCTGTCATTCTCACGTCTACTTAAGGCTCGCCTTGATGAGTATGTTCTAACAGGTTTGCCGGTAATAAATATTTGGAATCTTCAGGAAAAAGTTGTGAACTAAGCTAATAAAAAAAATTGTTTTCCTAACGCGTTTAGTATGTTTACCATGACATTATCATGACGTCTAAAGCAAAAAGGCTTTTGGGAAAATTGCAAACAAAAGATAGAAATCATTAAGAGGAAGATATCATTCTTAACTTAATCGGAATTTGAAAAGAATTGCAGTTTGCAACTGCTACTCACTCGACTTAGAATATAGAAACGATAGAATATTCCATTAGAAATTCATGCAATTTACTCAGTGGACATTTACCCCTGCCAATCTCCGAGCTCTCACTACGTTTTTGTACATACAAATCCAACGTCCTGCATATGTAATTTGACGGTTTTCCATCGTCCACTTCAAAATCATTTAAATGTAATTTGGTAGAAGTTGATAGATAGAAGCGCCTGTCTCCTTTTTATTCCGCTCTCTGTTATGCTTGCACAGTACAACATTACGTCCATGCGAAAATTGCATTTTAAATTTTTCCCACAACATCCTTTTATTTTTTATGTGGTTCAAATGCTGCTATTCACGTTAATGTTGGAAAAAGCTTCCTATTGTCCGTCCCTTTAATGGGTAAAGCACCTAACAGAGGGCCAATTTTTGAAATTTTCGAATAGATAATAAATGTTGAGAGTACAAAAGCTGCGGAAGAAATTCGCATCCTGCATAATATAACGTACATATAATTAGACGTTTGTAGGTAAATATAGAGTAAATAGGATAAACACATGTAATTATATACGACGTAAGGATGTACTTATCAACATTATATTTAAGTATAAATAGAATATTACCTTTATAATAAATATTATTATAGAATATTAAATAAAAAATAAAAATTATGTTCCATTACGAATAACACATTAGTAGGTTTTTTATGTTCCACTTAATATTTGTTCTTGATGATGTTCCGCCTCACTACTAGATTTATGTTTAATTATTCAAATTTTAACACAAGCATTTCATAACCATGCATTACATACATACATACATTACATAATTTAGTATTTAATAGATCGAATCACATTCATCGAGGTGTTGGCTATACGTGAGTATTTCGAACGCTTCACGAGCCATTTTTCTGCTCCAAGTACGATTGTTTTTCCTTCATTTTTTTATTCAACCAGCTCGTGCGTTGAATTTGACAGATTTTATGCTTTTCATTCTCGCATTCTCCTCCATGCACTTCCGTCCAGCAAAATCCTTCATTCCAATTCTTCACGTTATATATCACGCTATATATCATATATATTGAATCCATGTGTAATCCATAGTTATTTAGAAGTTATCCTGCGAATGCATTTTCGATTGATTACGAACACAAACCCAAAATGTCAAGCTAAGCAAAATTTATATGAAATATTTATAGTACCGGCTACTCTACCGCTTTCCACTTTCAGTTTTATGCCGTACAATATTTTGCCATGAATTTTTTCAGTCATTCCTGCTGCTGAAACCCGATTTGCATTATTTGCATTGCATAAGCGGCAGTCATGTTCCTTGCTTGTGCGACCATGTCCAATTCCAACTATTCAACTTGACTTGACTTTCTTTAGTTTTTCCTGACGCTTTGCTTTTCAAAAAATTGTGTTTTAATGACAACACGAAGTACACTTTTTTTATAACATTTTTTGTTTTAAATTTTCTACTTTTTACGCCTCAAACTACTACGAAATCTAAGATGCTGTCTTCTAAATGTTTTTTTATCTGATAACCCCAAAGCGCAAATCTTTCATTTGTAGCCAATGTCCTCAAACTGACCATTTTTTTCATACTTTCATTTGTAACTTTCAATCCTGTGTAGATATATGCCTAAGAAGTTTCTACCGAGACATTTGAATGAATGAAGAATGCTTGTCGAGGCAAAAGAAATAAAGCAATACATGTTAACCTAATGTAATTACTAATTGTAGAACTTGCATAGTTGTAGTAGACATATAGACCTTACTCTTCAGAAATTATTAGATCTGCATAAGTCAGATGAGAAAGCGCAAAAAGTGATAGCATTAAAAGTCCTTCAATATACGGAAACAACATGTGTATGCCAAATCTAGCTGTTTGACCGTCAACTGTAGTTCTTATTGGGAAACCGATCGGAACCATCTATGAAAGTGCTCCTGAAGAGAGCATCTGGATAGCAGTTTTCCGGAGATGCCTTCACAAGATCGAAAGTCGTAGACGAAATTTAAAAAAAGAATTCTCGTCACTTTGAGGAGGTTTTCTCAGTTTCTTCTATAAACATGGGCATGTATGTGGGAGGGTCAGTCTCACATTTTATATTAACAACAAGAAATCTAGCACGAAATCTCTGTTAAACATGAAAATCTATAGGTAATCTCCGTTAAAAGTATCATGTGTTGAGAATAGAGAGAAAGGGAAGTCTAGAGTTACCCGTCAAAATGCCACATTCCAAGAAAATCTGATTGTTTTCATAATGCAGTAAATTTCTAATCAATTTTGCGGGCAATAAAGTAAAGTTAATATGCCTGAGATTCAGTAAAGTATTGCACTTCGGACATATAAGCCACAAATTTATTGGCTTAGTCCAACTTTACTCAACAACCCAAAAAAAAGAAAAAAAAAAAAAATATGCTTGAGGTTCAATAGTGTCGCCAATCTTTTCCACCAGCGTACTCGTCGTGGTTTTTCAGCATTGGTAACGTGTGTTTTGATTGCTTTTTTACTTTGAAACGCACTACCAATTAAAATAACAATAAATAATTTTAAATCTATTTTTAGAATGTTTAGCTTGAAATTATTTTCTAAATTGCATTTTACAGAGTAACAACGCATCCGGGTTATTACTATGCTCCCTAACCTCTTCAATTATTGCTATTAAGGCTGCAGAAGAAGACACTCATAAATTACTAATTATCTCATCTAAGGGCAATTTAGTGCAATTTCATGACGCTACCAGCGGCCAAATGTTGCGTACATTGAATGTACCCGAATCGATCAATATCTATAGTATCCTTTTAGTCGATAATATTATCTATTGCGGCACACAGAAAAAGGAAATCTATAAATATGATTTTAAGGCATGTCCGTATATGTATTTAGTGCCTAGTACTTTATAAAATATTTGTTATATTTCTCCTTAGACTGGTTCACATTTGGGTATTTTAACTAGCGGCAATGGTGCGGTCAGTATGCAAGTTTATGAAAACCGCTACATCTTTGTTGGTTGTTATGATGGCTTTATTTATGTACTCGACAAAAGTACGGGCACCTTACGCGGCCATGTGCCAGGTTCGGGCAAAGTGGTTTTAACTTTGGAAATTGTTGGAAACAAAGTAAGTTGGATCTCTATTAGCCTCTATCGGAGAAAGTCGAATTTTTCAAGAGAAGTAAACATTTTGCTTTTTTAGATTATTACATCTGCCAAGGACAATACGATGAAAGTGATTGACGTACCAAGTTACTGTTTGACAGGCCACAGCCAGAAGCTGTAATTCTTCAGAATTCATGCAAAGAGAGTATTTAGTCACGATAATTGGAATTTGGGATTTCGTTTTGATTTTTTTTTTTATTTACAAATATAGCATGTATTTAATAATTTACATCAATTTGTTTTAAAAACATGAATTTTCTGATATCACTTACACATAAATAAAATAGATTTCATTCGTTAAAAAAAAGTTTGCAATTTGATCATACTGTGCTCCACGTTGTATAAAACATTTACACACATTTGGAATCGTAGGTAAAATATATTTACACTGAGCATCATATGCAAATTTTCTTTTATGGCCCGAAATGGGTTGTGCGAGCACTTAACTGCATTTGATGCAATTTCTGGTTTAATTTTTGATTGTGATCTTGAAGGTAAGCAATTAAGTCCGCCTTAAGAATAATAAACCCAATCAAAAATTAATAGCTTCCACTTGTGTATCAATTTAAAGGTTATTTATATTATACCTGTTTTTCTAACAGTTCGGCTAAGTTGGCTCCGGGCTGTATTAGTCCTAAAGAACCCGGCGAACTATTATCACCTCTTAAAGCGTCGGGGGGTTGAGCTAGTTTATTGAAACCGGAAACGCTTGCTGCAAAATTATTTTTACTTCTTAGTGACTCATCTTTTAAAATAGTTTTATGACTCACATATATATAATCCATGCACGATTGTTAAGATTGTTGTCTCTATTATATTAAAGGTAGCAAAGCAAGAGTTTGGTGTAAACCATGAATTCCACAGATTTACTTGACTATAATAGTGTATAATGGCCTGTATCAACAACAGCACTGTATTCCAACCCGAGACAAGGTTAAGCGCAACACCGTTGTGCAAGGCCATGCGACGATGAAATTCGTGATATCCGTTCATACGCAAACCATTGTGATGCTTTCGTATTAAATAATCAAAGAGCTGTCAACGATGCATAAACAAAATGAAATATAACTGACCATGCGTTACTTAAGCGATGCAAAACCTACAAAAGTAATCAACCAAAATGCAGCGCGTAAACTCGCCATCGCAAAATAAGCTTCGTTGTGTTTTTCTTCCGGCAATTGTACAGTCAAGATAATGCTAACAAAAGATATTGTACTCGAAATAACCAGATGAATGCTAAAAGATGCCGTTGATAAATGATTTGTCAATAATTTTCTTCTTTTGTTTACCTAAAAATTGGTATTGTTTTGAGTTTTTTAAACGAATCGTCTCGGGTTGAAGCTAAAATGGGTTCTACATCACCGGCCAAGCTATTTGTAGCACTAGGCGTACCCATATTACCACCGTTAATCACTTCGTCCATGTATTGTGCACCCTTTTGAAATTAATTCACATAAATAAATAATGTACAGTAAGAACGCTCTGACCTTACTCTTACTCTGTTCACACTGAATCTGTTTGGTTGCAAACTAACCATTGTTTAATTGCGAAATCTCTCGCCGATTTCTTTGTATTCTGTTTTGATTCGCTTATTCTCACACTCTTCTATACACATCACATATAGAATAAAAAAGCCAAAAACTGATATCTGCACAATTTTGTACAAAACAAAGCAAAGAATTTTTTTTGCGGACAAATATTTAAGTCCCTGAAGTTTTCAATTGCATCATAACTGTAATATTTCATACCATTTTGTTCTAACTGACAGATTTTCTTACAACAAAACCAGAGAAGCAGTAAAAGTGTCTCTTGTCTATGTGGGAGTATTCAATTTGGTACAAGAAGAAATTTTTGCTTTATTTGGCAAATTTAGAAAATTTTAATTGCTTCTTTATTTCAAATATTACGCAGAGCCCATTTAGACTATAAATGTTCCATAACCCAACCAACCATAGAAATCGAAATGGCTTAATTTTTCCCTAATTAAAATTGAGATTTTTTGCAACTTCACTCACACATAAAAAGCTACAAAGTCATAATCGTGTGGACTGAGATAATGAGGCTTCGCTGGAAGAGACAGAAATTATTGATTTCATAAATTTTTAAAATTTGTACAACGGTAAAGTATTGCACTTCGGACATTTATTGGCTTAGTCCAACTTTATTCAACAACCAAAAAAAAAAAAAATTTGTACAAAACCGAAGAAAAATAAAAAAACAATTAACAAATACCTGAGCACACACTTAACATTCAATATAACTCGCGTCGCATTCCCATTTGTAATGTCTTGGCAACACTGTTTTAATGAACTTAAGATTTTTTTGGACGCGTTTCTCACATTGTTTGACTTTCTTGCTACTGATATAATAATTAGGAAAAATGGGTGAGCCAATGGACATTAATGGCCCTAGCACAAACAGAGCGCCTGAAACTGAGTTGACTGAAACAGAAAACGAACTTTATGATCGTCAAATTCGCCTTTGGGGTTTGGAATCTCAAAAGCGTCTAGGAGCGGCTAAGGTTCTAATTTCCGGCCTGAGCGGCGTTGGAGCTGAAATTGCAAAAAATATTATTTTGGCTGGAGTGTCTGCAGTCAAACTGAACGACCACCGAATTGTAACTGAGGAAGACTTCTGCGCTCAATTTCTCACTCCGCGTTCTGCTGTGGGTAAAAATCGCGCTGAAGCCTCGGTTGAAAGAGCTCGAGCCCTAAATCCGATGGTGAAAATATCAGTAGACAAGGAACCGCTGGTTGGAAAAAAGGCAGAGTTTTTCGCAGAGTTTGATGTTGTGGTTATTATTGGTGCGCTGGATAGTGAACTTTTGCGTATAAATGAAATATGTCGTGAGAAAGGTATAAAATTTTTTTCCGGTGATGTGTGGGGAACGTTTGGATATTGCTTTGCGGATTTACAGGACCACAGCTATTTTGAGTAAATTTTGAAACATTACGTCTTGCTGATCTTATTGTTTGTTAATTTTATTTACAGGGACGTGGTAAAACATAAAGTCGTTTCTGAACCAAACGAAAAAACTAAAACTGAAGTCGTAACAACAACAATTCAGAAAGAATTAAAATTCCCTTCCTATGCATCGATCTCACAATTTGATGTGAATACACCAACATTCCAAAAGAAATTAAAGCGCACTGGTCCTGCTTTTATTCTACTTCGAATCTTGCAAATGTTTCGTGATAAACATAATCGTGATCCCAGCTACTTATCAAGGCAAGAAGATATCAAAGAATTAATGTGCTTGGCCCAAGAATTAATAAGTGCCCCGTTTGTGCCCTCTGATATGTTGGAATATGTGTTTAGCCAAATATCTCCGTCAGCTGCTGTAGTTGGAGGCGTCCTTGCTCAGGAAATTATCAAAGTAGTAACAAAGAAAGAAGCTCCCCATCGTAATGTATTCCTATTTGATCCGGAAACCTGCTGCGGGTTTGTTGAAACAGTTGGTGTTCACTAAAGCTTGAATTCAGTCATTGTTCAACCCATCTTGCATTGAAAACTTCATCATATATTTATATTTCACTATTTTATAAATAGCCGTCAAAAACAATGAGAATAAATTTTTATAATCGCTGAATATGTTGTTGAACTGCAAATGTAATTAAGAAGGAAAAGGATAAACGTCAATGGAAGTTGTCCATGTTTTCTTAAAATTCCAAATAAATTGCATTTAAAGACATTTTGACAATAAACAGGGAGAGCATTATCGATGTCCAAATATAACAATATTTGGACTATGGCTGAAAATAGTGGACGCGACTTTTTTAAAACTTGTTTCACTAAATTGGGACGGTGCGTGTAAAATAAGCATATATCAAGATAGTAATGGACATCTCACACAGGAAAGAGACAATCGCTTCAAATTTCAAAATCTGCTTTCCTGGAAGCGTCCGTTCTAACGTTTCTCAATATTCTTCATGTGAGTTCATTACTTTTTTTTTTTTTTTTTTTGGGTTGTTGAGTAAAGTTGGACTAAGCCAATAAATTTGTGACTTATATGTCCGAAGTGCAATACTTTACTGAGGGGTTCATTACAAACCTATTTAGTTGTAAATATTTATGGTTACCATTTCAAGCCTCTTCTCAAGAAGCTTCCGGTTTGAATGATCCTAGAAATTTTAAAATAGTAGCCAAAAATATTTTTTTTATTGTTCTATTACGCTTTGTTTTACGTCATTTTGTGGGTTGTGGGATGTGGGTTCCAAAATTGGATTAATGCGGAAGAGCTAACACACAACGAGGTTTCACTGATTTTTAAAGCACTTCATTAAGAACAAACGGCAATGAATGGGAATTCCATTTCAAACTTAAAATATAACCAAGTTTGACTGTATTTGCGCCCTAATTCGAAGATATTTCGAAGATACTTTTATGTAAACTATTAATTCCACATTAGACAAAAAGCTGTCATTATAAAGGAAAATGTGAATGTTTTAACATGTAAGATAAGAAAAATCATTTTCTTTTTCCACTGAGGTCAGTTCACGTAGAATTTTTTTTACTCCGCACAGGGAGTCATTTATTGTTGATTTGCCCACTTAGAGAAGAAGAAGCAGATATCAAAACAGAATAACTGACATGGAAAAAAGAATAATTCTTTAAACAGATTTTGTCTTAGTTGCCCACAACAATTTTGTTAAATTTTTAATGTACAATAAAATATGACTGAAAGTTCTCCAAAAAAGCCAATAGATTGCTTGGAATGCCGTTTAATTAGTGGTATTGGATCGATAGGTGTTGGTTTATACATTCATTATCAATCCTTGCAACGCAAACGTTTCGAGAGATATACAATGAAAATTATATCTGCTGGTGAGTTCCGCTCGATCATGCAGTTTTAACATTAGTAAACATTAATTCTTTATTTACAATGGCAAACAGGTGCAGTTTTGGTGGGCTTAGCACGTTTATTAAATATGGAATTTTTAAAAGCCCCAAGAAGTCAGCGCTAAGTTTTCCAAGAATACAAGGATATTTATTTATACTATCAATCAACACCCCCCTCCGAGTCATCAGTTTGTGTTTGATTATTGCTATCACTGTCTTCATCCCAATGCTTAATTTTCTTGTTCGTCATAAAATCATCACGTAGAACATTCCATTCCTTTTTCTTTTTCTTATTACTTATATCATCTCCGCTATCAGAGCTTTCTTCCTCGGATCCCTTTATTTCGCGTTTTATCGGATTATCCACAATCTCAGATTTGCCTCGCTTTCCTCCCATCAAAATATCTAAAAATTTGCGTTTGTTTATTTTATTCAAAACAGCTTCTTTGCGAATGTCTAGTGGTCCCGCCGCATCTAGTTGATGCTGTAAATTCTTCTGATGGTTCCGAACAGCATTGAAAAGCTGCACCACACCTTTAGTGGCTACCTTACGTAGAGCTCTTTCTCGTTCCACGTCATTCCAAGAAGGCTTAACACGAAGTTGTGATTTTCCGCCTTTAGATTCTTTTGCCAATTTGCCATTCCAATCTTCCTTGCTAGGTTTTTGTTCTTCGACCTCTCCGACTACTTCAAACCCATAGTTTTTCGACTTGTCATCGTTTTCCCCAGATTTGTTTTTCTTGGCTCGAGAAAGCACCAAATCGTTTCTATTTTTTGGCTTAGTAGTATTTAAAACTTTTGCAATGGAGTCCGCCCATCCTGAAAGTTGATTTTTATCTGATGAATCGTCGTCTAAAATGTGTACAAAAGCTATATAATTCAGTAAATTTGCGTTAATCCAAATATATTTACGGCTTCGTTCGCTTAAGTTGTTTGTTTCTAAGAAAGACATTATTGTGTATAAAATAAAATATATATATATATTATTTTGGGATATTTTTTTTTTTTTAGGATATTGAGTTAAGATGGACCAAACCAAAATAAAATATAAAAACTAAGTTACATCAATGGTTTATTTTTATTTATTTACTAACAACGACTTCACGTGTTGTGTGACAAGTTGCCATATCAAAAACAAGTTCATTGTCAAGGAAATGAAATTAACCAACAATTCGAGAAAGAAAAACAATATAAGCGCCTTACGGAATTACACTGTAAGAACAAGTAGCAGCAGTATTTTTAGTCTGAAGTACGTATCGAATACATCAAACTCCTCTCTTATTTGCTCAAAAATTTAGTGCAGTCAACCGGAACAAGTGATATTTTTAAGGAACAAATTCTGGCGAATCGAAAATATATGATTAACATAAAAGATTATGCAGTCGAATTTCCAAGTAACGTGGAACGTAATTCCGCATGTTGGCATGACCTTCAATATTTCCAAGGGCTAAATGAGCGTTGGTAGTTGAGCATTATTGTTGTTGTTAATTCGTATTGCGATGTAAAAGATCTACTGTGCTCGTGCGTACCTTAGCCCTCCAGTTTTAGAATTTTTTTGAATCCCAACATCTTTTATTTGGGGCACAATGCCGTGTCCAGCGTTATAAAGTGCTCGGCAAACACTTTGTGTCTGATTCTGCAAATGACCTCACATTCACATCGAATGTGAAGGGACGCCTAACTCGACCCTTGGCAGAATCTGCATGAATCTTCCAAAAGGTTATGTGCTATGCCAGAAGATTTTATTAATCTCTTTGCTTATCCTGCCTGCTTTGCCGTTATCCTGCACATTGCTTGCAATGGCAATCCAATTTTTTCTGTGCTGATTGCGACACCAGTTTATTAATACGGCTCCTTGATACGCCAGAGAAAGTTTCAGGATCTACCATGGCCTCTCGGGCACCTTTTGTTGTCTTCAAAAGCCTAATTGGCAAGCATACATATTAGCTACTGGTCACTGTGGTTGACTAGCTCGTGTAATGTTTGAAGGCCTTCCAACACAAGACTAGATGTTATCGTTTGTCCTCTTAAGGCCTTTATTGTGGCTTGGCTGTCGGAATAAATGCAAATCAGTTTCCTTCCATATTGCTTTCTTAAATCCCAGTGGATTCGTCCACTGCCAGGGTTAGGACAGTCGGGTTTCTTCTACCCTCCTAACGGAGTGCCTTCCTTGAACGTTTAAATCTTTTTCCTAGTCCTCCGGAAGTTTTAAAATATCTGCCGATTCCACATTATCTCCTTCAGGGAAATAAACAAAGACTACATGAGATCGAAATAACTCTTTCTCAGATACGGTTTTAAGAGGGGCGCACTTTCACGGCTTTAACGTTGACACCATCCTCTTCAGCCTTTCCGTCATCTCTGCAGCAGCTCACAAATGGAAATTTTACGTTTGACTTGTGCTGGCTACGGATTCTGTCCAAAAGACATTTTGTGTCGCCCTCAGTTGGTCAGCCTTCCAAGACGTCTTGGAGCACTCGACTGGGATAATTCCTAGCCTAGTCAAATCTGCCCCTTCCTTATAAGAGGGGTCATGTATTCCATGCCACGGCCTTCCTCGCTCTCCTCCAACGGTCGTTCGGGAGTTCTCACAAATCCTAAGCAACTCGGCCTGAGAGCAGAGGGGAGACTTACAATCTCATTTGTCCTCAGACATGGCAAAATCATCAATTTCCTCTGCGGGTTCGAATATAGCGTCCCCTTGACGATTTGGTTTAGCCTTTTCTTTCTTCATAGTTACGTCTGAAAGATTAGGAAAAGTAGTCAGAAGGGGCGTTTTTTCCCCCAGAGGTCGCCCGTTATCTGGGGTACACGGTTCCAAGACACCCTCACGTAATTCCATTCGTCTCTGAGCACGGTACATGTGATAATCGGGGTTACAGACTTTATCGAGTTTGCGTTTTTAGATCCGTCATGTTCTGTTAAAGGAACAACGGAACCTCAGTCAGGGTACAGCACTCGTGCTGCGTCAGACGGTCTGGATGAATGTTACGCTGATGCAAACCTTAAAACACATGTATTCGCCCTTATCCACCCGTTTGACGGGTACATTTCGCTTGTCGTCCACTGTTCAACATATCACTTGAAGAGAGTCGGAAAGAGTCCCAGACATCGCCACTTTACCGTCAACAAATTACGTACGAGTTCAAACTTTTTGCTTTGTTACTGTTTGCATGGAATTTAATTTTCTTTAAATTTTGTTTCGTTTCCCTTTTGCAGAGGTTTTCCTTGTAAGCACAACTTTGAACAGCAGTACTAACACAAAACGATAGCTATTTTTTTTCTGGTCTTCATTTTAATGAAAGATAGTGGATGACAACGTCATACATAATGCAAAGTCACCTGAAGTGTGAGCGCGAAGTCTTCATAACTAATTTACACGCCGGCGTTTTTTTAGCAACTAAAACTTTATTCAACCTGAAAATAAACTTGTAGCTAGGAATTGCGGCGGCGCCATGATAATTTTTAAACGTGAATGTTGCAGCCGAAAACTTCCGTCTTATATTGTGGAGCTATGTATAACAATTGACGTTTACTTGTAACGAATAAAACCACCAAAATTCACAATATTTTTCAATATTGTGTTATCGTTGTCAAGCCGCTTGTTGTCTACTTCATTTGCTGTACCTTCATTCCACTTCATTTCACTTTATTTGCTTATTTGTCTGACAGAAATGTCTTTTATAAGTACGTCTTAGAAAAGTTCTCTATTACAGGAACGTTTGAGAAATGCGACGAAATGTAACATCTTACTCATATAAAATATTTTTGCCTAATAATTAGAATGTATTTCTACGTGTTCTCTATAGATTTTTTTCGTTTGGAACTTCACCTAATTAGCAATTTTTTCTAATCATTTTTAGTATAAATAGCATTTTATTAACGATTAGACAAATCCAAAATTCTCGTGTGGCAAATTTGAGTAAACGTTGTTAACTTCGTAGGTGTAATTTATATTAAATAGTATTTTGACGATTTGGAATTTTTGTTAACCGGTATTTATTATTGTCATTTGTCAAATCCAAAAGAAATTTTTATTATTGCAAGTACGAATAAAGCTGCTAAGGATGTTGAAGTTAAAATTAGAAGCGCTGGAACATCCATCCCCTGATAAATTGGACTACAATGGTAAACTAAATTGATATTATATTGCCTTCTTCTACATTAGGAATGTTTTTTATAGATAGAAAAGTATTCGCTAGTACCATTCTTTGGCTGGAAGATCAAAAAATTAGATCATATAAGATAGAAGAACGCGGAAATCTTCGCAAAGTAGATAACCTGACAGTTTGGGAAGGCGCTTATATGCAATACAAGAACGATTTAGGTATGCCGAAGCTAGAAAGTCCTTTAGAGGAACTAACTTGGATGCTCAGCTACGCTATACGATTAGAATTTCTTGACGCCCCTGATAATTTTAAGGATATTAATTCTCAACAGTTTGGACAACAGCAAATTAAATCAAAAGCACCAAGTATTAAAAATGAAAATTTTTTCGATAATATGGATTGTGAGTATCTTTGAAGGAAATATCAATTTCATGTTTCTATATGGAACGGCTTTTTTCTTTACAATTGAAGTCAATCATAAGGATTTCATTGCGGGTGTACGTTCTTTAGCTCAAAAACTTAAGGTGCCACATCATCCCAATCATTTGATTCAACTGGAGGCCATTGCACGTGTTGTTAAAGAACGTTTGTCTTCAAGCGCGAAAGACCGGCAACCAATTTTGGGCACGCCTTTCCCATTCGAAAGAGGCAACGATAAAGTTTCTAATGATTCAGCTTTAGATTACCCTGTGCGTATTCTACGGTTGCTACAAATTCAAAGTTTACGGGAACTTCAAACTCGGATCAATGAAACCATAGTAGCAATCCAGAACATGACTGCTAATCCCAAAACAGATACTAAGTTAGGAAAAGTCGGTCGTTAGACATGCTCCCATTAAATTGTATATATTTATTACGTACTACTGAATGAAACGGGATTAAAGTTTCAAACAAGAACTTAATTTTAGTGTTATTTGATTAACAAGCTATGTGCTTGTGAAGGAGAATATATTTGCAGCGGATTTGCTGAATATATTGAAATCGGTAAATTCCACATCATAGTTTCAACAGGGATTTTGGAAGGTGATTGCAGTTCGCCTTCAACAGGATTTTCTTTACCAAAATTCATCATAGTACTGGTGACAAATTCGAAATGCAGGCGCCATCTAACATCTACAAGGTCTGTGCGAAAAGATGGTGTAACATGAAGTGGGATTGGCACTACGACCTGCGTTTGCAGCATTGCATAGCAAACTTGATGGCTTGTAACGTGCGTTGTAACTTCACCAGTTTGTTCTCCACACAACTCTTCCTTATTATTGTTATTACTGCCTGAAGTGGAAAATTTATGTAGATTGTTGGTCGCAACTTCGCTGGCAACACTAGCAGCATCAAGCGAATTTAGATAGAAAGAGTCGTTCCGGTCGCTATTTGGATTTTTCGTATTATTGCACGGAAGGCAAATCTCTTGAATTTGTAGTTTTACCGAGAATTGTACACAACGAACGCTACAGTTCGCAAAGTCTAAACTGCCCACTATATCCTCGCCCAATTTATAAGCAGGTTTAAACAAACAAAACCGCCCCACGAAACCGCGTTTATTGGAAATTCTGTAAAACTTTGGGGCTCTCCGTGCTATAACATTCTGAAATATAATAAATACTAGTCTTTAATAGCTCCTATTGTACATGTTCACAACCTACCTTCAGATGATGCCAAGATGTCTCTAGTTCCGATACTTCCCTTTTCTCTAAGAACGGATTGGTAGGAGCTAATTCGTCATTTGTTTCTACAGTAATAGGAAGTTCATCGGGCCTGGCGATAGGAGGTATAGGAAGCACTCTTATTGGCACGGCTAAAGTTTGCACCTTAGATTTAACTCTTTGTGTGGCAATCGTTAGCCTATAAAAATACTTAATGTCGTGACCTTTATAAGTAGGTGGTCCATTGCGTGGAACAAATTCATTGAAAAAATCTATAAAAAAGAAAATATTTCAACAATGTAACAATTACACCGAAAAGCGCTATCATACAAATCTTAGATTCGTTGACTTTCAATTTCAAATCACAGAACAATATTTTAGGTTTTGTTGTTATAATGATATCTCCAGGTGCTTGGGTAACTGCATCCAAAGCAGTTTTTCCAATCATCTCGCTCAAATCCAAAGATTTACCTTGTGAACTTACACTAAAACTTGTTTTCCGATAACAGTGCAATTGAGCAGACGCCCAAGCTAAATTTTCATCGTTATTAACATTTTCAACATTTTCACCAACTTTGTGAACGAATTCTATTAGACATTCTACACGCTCGCCAGTAGCATATATAGCTGCATCCGCTCGCACTAATTTCGCTTTAATTTCGATCATGTTTCGTTAAGAGTGTAATTTTTAATGAAGTTAAATGAAAAATTACAAACTTAGTACTGAAGGTTGCCATGTTTGAGATAATAAAGGTTTTTATTATAAATACTTGTGGTAATGAATAAATTAAATAAGGGAGTTTGGGGAGACTGACATAACAAAGTAAATAAAAAATGGTAAACACAACAAGCAACCGCATTGCCATATTGTTTTGCAGGATAATATAAACAAAAACATGTAGTTTTAGAGCTAAAAATAAAGAAATCCACCATCCAAGGAAATAACAAATTTATAAAAAATAATAATAACGAAGTTATTATAAAAGTAAACTAGTTTGTTTATCGATCAGTGGTAAAGATAATTGATTGATATATGTATTAGATATATCTCTGTGTATTAATTGATCCATAATTTGGAGATTACCGCTCGGTCGGCAACGTTGAAGTCCCAATCCGAAAATAGGACTACCGTTTGTGCTAGCTCCTCAAAAAACCTGTTTTTGGCATTAGAAATTAAGGTGAGGTCCGCTTGCCCCTAAACCGATCAGATCACCGATGGGCGTTGTCAAATGCACAAAACATTGTTGGTCACAATAGTTCAATGAATCACTTTTTACTGGGAGTATTTGTAAATATGAAAAAGTCTAATATTATGACACGTATAAAGTTGTAGATTGAATAAAACCGAAGTGCGTAGATTTGCATGAGCACATACAAATAAAAAAGTTAATAATTCAAGTTAAATCCGTATCCGTAATTCCTGCTAAGGGCGTATCCAGCTCTTATTAGGAATAATCAAATAAATATTTATGATCCGGTCAATACTTTTTTATATAATTTCCTTTTTAATATTAATCTTTTTCAAAGAATGTATGGAATTAGTTTTTATATAATGCAACTCTGAATAACGATTTCTATATACTACTAAATACAACACAGATTAACTTCAATTCATATTAATATCAATTGCGTGAGTGAAATTTTTTTTGTGCTGCTTGCGAAAATTTCTTATCCGTGTTCGTTTAAAGTTTTTTTCATTTGAAAAATTCCGTGTTAAAATATACTTTGGATATACAAAATTTTAAGCTGTGTAAATGTAAGTAGAATGGAAATTTTGCTGGTATGGTTTATAAACACAAATAAGGCGGAGGAAATAGTTGTTAGATGCGAATAAATTTTTGCCAACAGTTTACTACAACAATGGCGGTGAACGGCGCTGCAGCCAACTCGGCCTAAGCCGCTATTAGTGTGGAAAAGGAAATAAAGAAAAACTAGCAAATAAAAATTTGAACAAAGACGTCTTGTACTATTAACTTGTGATTATGAACAAAGAATTGCTCAAATTTATGAACATAAATGTATTTATACAGTGTTACTATATACGTAAAATTAAGCTGTGTTAAGCAAATAAGCAAGATGATGAGTAATTTTATATATTTTAATCATTCGATTACTGGGAAGTACGTGGATTGTGAAAAATTAAAATAGCAGACTGGTATTGTTATTCTTATTCAATAGTTACATGCGTTCGTCGCCCTTTACTACTACTATCACTACTACACCGCGTTCACATATAGGTACTTGTGCGTATCGCTTAACACACTTTAAGAAAAAATAATCAAGTTTTACATTAATTAATTATATTGTAAGTTTGGTTTCTCGTCGAAATATTTTTTTAAACATATTTACATACATTTACAAAAGAGTATGCAGTTAAAGGTCAAGGATATTTTTTATGTTTAAAAGTTTGCGACTCTCTTTCTCTCTCGAGTAGCTGTGAATATTTTTGTGTCAGTATGTGGCTTTAATTCAATTACCTGTCTTATTAGAAAGGTTGGCATTTCGGTAACGATACCTGAATTTATTTGAAAAATGTAGCCAATTTTATATTTTACGCAATTAAAGAAATTTCGAATATCTTTTTTGTTGTTGTTTAATGATGACATCAAGAATGATAGCAACGTTGTAACGTTACACACTTCTCATTAGCCTTGTTACGCAGCTAGTGTAGTTTTTGTGTTCGCGAATAGGCTATAAGAGCTTCTAATAGTCAAGTTCTTTTTTTGTTGTAAGAGAATTTATATGTAGATCGCCGAGAAAACAACCAAATTTTGTAGAGACTTCTTGTGTTTAGGAACGCTTTCATTAATTGATCAGTTATTTTGCCACTCTGGCACTGTTCGCTTGTTTGGCATATCACATCTTTTATTTTTTATTATATTCATGCGCGGATGTGTGTGTGCTTACGTTCAACACAAATTTTATATATCTGAACAAAATGAACATGCATTTGTAAATTCTTATATGCATAACTTTTGTTTGTTGTCCCAATTCCGCTTTCTTCATGTTTCATCGCGCATTTTTGAATTGTGAGATAAACTAAATTTGTGTATGCTCATGCACATAAGGTATAAGTACGTGCATGCCTATGTGTCTTTCGCAATCAAATATTTTCTTCAACTTTATAAAAGACAGCAATCAACGTGGCAGACGGATAATTTGTTTTCGCTGAACTAAGCATCTAACTGGGCAGCCCGCTATTTTCAGAGACAACAGACAATGGCTTAGCATTCCCCTTTTTAATCTAATAGAAACATAAGCATATGTTCATGCAGGCCGACATACATACATATATATATATATGTATTTTTGCAATATTTTACGCGTTCATAAATAGTTTTGTTTTGAAAAGAAAAAAATTGTTTAAACAAGAAAATTTTGTATAAACTCAATGCTCCAACCATATTCGAAATTTAGCAGCAGTATAAGGTAGTTATTTAAAAACATATGCTCAGATGACTTAATCGTCTTGCATTCCATCTTTGTAAAAATCAATATATAAAAATTGCAAAGAATCTCAGAAGCTTTTAACCTAGTCGATGGAAGGACTATCACATTCAGCTTTGTATATGTATATACGATATATTGGCAAATATGATCTGAATAGTTATGGTTATCGAGTTGTATTTTTTGGCGATTATGGAGATGTGGTCATTTCCTCAAATGCTGAAATAGGAACTATTTATTTCCATGAGTAATGACCGATTATAATGCACAAATATTCCTGCAACTTGTGGTCGAATTGGTTAAAGGAAGCTCTTCATATATTTCACATCTCTCCTGATGCCGGTTTCTTCTATTAAGCTAAATGTATTCATCCTCCAATATTTCTCGTTTAATGAAAGAAAGAATGTTGGGTAAAATAGTGCTACTAACAATCACTTAGTTTAATAAGTTGAAATGTTCTCCACTAGAATTTCTTAGCTCCGTTAATCTCTCTCTTTCTCTCCACCTCTCTCACCTTGTTTTCTATTTAATTACGGTACAAGTGTTAAGCAAAAGTTTTAAATAAATAGCTGCAAGAAGAAGTTAGTGCTCCAGTTTAAATTAAAATTCAAATTGTACAGAAAGTATCTGAGAGAATTTCCCAATTTCTAAATAATTAGAATAAATAGTGGCACAGATAAGAACAGAATATTTGTAAAGTTGTTATAAAAGACTCTAAGACATCTTGCATTGTTCATATCAATAGAAGTGTACATATGTAAGCAAAACACATTCTAGAAGAAACCATTTTCATGATCGCCACTAATAAATTCGAAACTGCAAAAAAATGTTAGATATTCATTAAGGTTTCACTTATGGAAAGTCTTAAGCCTTTTTTAAGTCTAAACTCAGAGACATGGTAGCCATTATTACAACGGACTGAACCGTTGCCGTTGCAGAAGAAGTAGAAATATTCAAAACAGATCCATACTTAATAAAGTATACCCATAATCCGGCTCAAGGTCGTTGTTGCTTTGTTCTTAAGCCCGGCCCCTCTTAACTTGTTGTCTTTTAAAACGGATAACTTGAAATGTTGTTAGTCATTTATAATTAATACACAGCGATCTGTTTGAGAAATTTTAAAAAACTAAGAAATTTAATGTGTTTTGCTGCTTTTAGATACTAGTCTTACTGGTTTTTATGTTTTCTTCTCATTATATCTTTCTGGGCTTTTCGTCTTCGGCAGAAAGTTAGTGGGAGCAATAAATGTTGAATGTTGTTTTTAAAAGAGAAATTTGCATACATTAAACAATTTTGCATTTTGCATTGATCATTTCTCACTTGTAACTTGTTGTATGCGTCAGTCTATGTGGGATCGTTAACCTGGATAACATTAAGCGATTGGGCCGGTCAGCGAATAGCAGCTACAACTATTTTATGTAGTACATTCATTAAGAAGCAGTTTGGTAATCATTACTCTACTTTTGGTGTGCCTATGTGCGTGAACCTTTTGGAATTTGGAATTATATTAAAGTGATAGCGGTCGACTTTTGCATATCATGTCCATGTATTAATGCCGTGTATCACACGTCATCATGGCACAAAAGTATTCTATTTAGATTCGAGCACTTTTTTCTTAGCTGGAACGATTTTCTGTTCATTCATTCTCCTATCGTATCAAGTAAAGAAATTTAATTTAATTTACTTATCTGCCTTTGTATTGTTGCGATAAGAAAAGCTTAATTTATTTTCTTAGCTTCTTGATTTGGTTGTTTTGAAACAGCGTATGCTATTTTTTAAGGTCTTAATAATTCATTATCTTTATTTAAAAAATAATGAAATTGTTTATATAATTTTGGGGATTTGAAATCGAATCTTTATTTTTAATTCAATTTAGCTCAATTCTATTGGTATTTAATTCAAATTTTTTTACTTTAATTTCATTGCAGTCTCACAGTTGTTTAGTCGATTTTGGTTTTTTTTTTAATAATAGCAGTAAATAAATTATGCAATGATGGATTTGCATATATTGATTGTGATATCTTGTGTGTTCTTGGCTTCTTTGTTTTCCTTATTATTCATTAATAAATTTTTCCGTCGCAAAACATTTGAAGAAATTGTTGCCGAGAAGAAGGCTTTAACAGAGAAAATATACGGCAAAGAAAGGACAACGTTTAAGAAACCTAAAAAGCATAACATCAAAAAAGAATTGAAACGCGAAAAAAAACTGCGACAACGCGCTAGTAACGCCGAACTGGAAGATTCAGACGGTCACTCGGAACAACTTTCAGTAGAAGATGATGTGCCTCATGGCTTTTCAAAGTCTCCGCCCGAATTGGAGAAGGCACCAGCACATCCCAGCCAAGAAGATGTTGTTGCAATTACGTTAAAGCAATCTACTAGCGTAGACAAAGAAGCTGTTGCCAGCAAACAAACTAAAGGGAAGAAAGAAAAAAAAGTTTCAGGAGTGAATAAAAATAATTCTTTGGCACCTAATAAAAATGATAATCCCAATGTGTTAACGATGATAACGAAAGAAGAAAAAATTGTTGCAGAAAATTTATCAGCCAATAACTCCGAAGTCAAAGGTCCCAAAGAGTTTTCTGAATTTAAAAAATCTGAAAAGAAGGAAGAAAAATTGACATTAATCCAAGCAAATAAGAAAGAAAGAAATGGTAAAAAAGCTGATATTCGAGAAAAATTGAACGAAAAGGCATCGGTTGGCGTAGAAAGTATCCAAGCTTCGATTGAAACTGCATTGACGGCAGCCGTAGCAAAGGAACTAAAGCAGCTCGACGAAAAAGGACGCCAGGGATCGCCCAAAGTTAGTCAACAAAAGAGTAAGCCACAACATAAAAAACAGAAAGAAGTTAAAGACACCAATGCGCTCGATATATTTTCTGACATGGACACGGTCAGCGTGTCATTGCTAATGAATTTGTTCCGTCGAGCCGAATTAAATCGTTCCGAAATTCAAATTCTTATTGACTACCTGTTAAATCGACAACAGGATATGCCCTCCAGTCATTCGGAATGGTCTGATGATGTTTGCCAGAAACTCAAACGTCAATTAAAAGAGATCGAAAAAGCCCTAGCTGAGGAACAAGAGGCTTCTATAGGCATTCAAGCAAAGTTACGTGAATTACGCCAAGAAATCAATACGGAACGCGTCAATATGAATGTCACCGTTAAATCGTACATAGAAAAAATTCAAGCCAAGGATCAGGATATAACCATATTGGAACAAAAAATCAAAACTTTGAATGACAATTTAACTTTAGAACGTCAACAATTTCAAGCTAAACTTATACATGAAAAACAAGCGGGTTCACAGGACCTTTTAGCTCAAATGCAAATAATGCAAAACGAATTGAGTCACAAGGACAAATGCATTGCTGAGCTCACCTGCATTGTCAATGCTTCACGCCAAGCTGTAGAAGAATCGCAACAGAAAAATGATATTATACAATCGCAAGCTCAGCAACTGCGTGCTTTGGAACAGCAACGTGATGATCTCGAACAAGTCTCAAATAATCGCATCTTTGAAATTGAGAAAGCTAAACAAACGGAAAGTGAATTCAATGAAGCCAAGTTAGAATTATGTAACATGCAAAACGCTTTAGAATCGTCTAAAGCAGAAAACGCTCAAATTCGTCTAGATATAGAGACTAAAACGAACGAGTTAACATTGTCGCATACGAGCGCAATTAGCGAAAAACAACAGGAAATTGATGCATTACAAGGGAAAAACATTGAACTGACGCAGCAGTTAGTGAATGCCACCAATCAAACAAAAGAACAAGTTAAAGAGCAAAACAATCTGCAGACTGCCCATCAATTGCTTAAACAGCAATTTAATGACAAGCAAAAGCAATTATCAGAGTCTACAGAAAGGGAGAATGAAATGAAGCAGCGTGTGATCAGCCTTGAGAAAGAATTGGAAAAGCTGGAAAATGCCCTCAAAGAAGAAGTCGCCGACAAAACACAGCAATTGCAACAAATCGAACAGCAAAGGGAACAGTTCCACAAATCCGAAAAGGAGTTGTTGCAACAATTGCAAGAACAAAAAGACAAAAACAATGTAAGTTTGTTTGTATAAATTGAAAATATGAGTTTGTATGCGTGTATATGTGCAGTGCAGTGTAACAGTTACTGAATTAACTAAAAGTTCGAACAAAATCTTCCAGTTTTGATAGCATGCGTCAATTGAAAATGTTTGTGTGTATTCAGTTTTGCTCATTATCTAACTAATCGATCACATGTGTTTTTCGTTCTTTACTTTAGGAATTGCGCATGAAAAACTGGAAGTTGGTTGAGGCTTTGCAAAATGCTGAAATTAAAGCTATTAAGCAAATTGAAACACTTAAGCACCAACCAAATGCAAATTTAGTTGTAAGTGCATGTCCTTTCCGCTGGGGTTTCCTCTATGCTAAGCAATTCCTTTCGTTTCGTTGTTTTGTTTCTTGTTTACATTTTGTACATTTTTCATTCTTTTCAAAACTGTAGCAACAGGAAAAATCGTTAGCAGCCACTGCCACCTGCACACCGTTGGAGGTCAACGTGAAAGATGACGTGAAAAATGATGCTAAAGCAGAGAAACATATACGACAATTATTCCAGCGTTTATATCCAGAAGCGGTTAAATCTTGCGCACAAACCGCTCTCTCAGGCACACTTGAACAGTGGATCGAACAAGTGATGACTGTGCACGTTAGCCAACAGTGGCAACGACAACAAGCGCAAGTTAGTAGTAGCCACAAATCGACACAATCCAGTAGCAGTAGCAGTAATCATCATCCCTCTTCCCCTTCTGCAGTCCAAAATTCACAAAATGGCAATGGTAGCCGAAGCAATAGCCCCTCAAGAGTTAGCACAGCCACGGGAGGCAATAGTGATCACGATGCTCTACTGAAAGAGAATAAACTGCTGCATACGCGTGTTGATGAGTTACTTCAACTTGCCACAAAAAATGTACGTGTATAGTATCACAACTCAATCGCCCACTAATTTTTGCCCTCTTTCGATTTTAGGATAACACGTTATCTGATATGTTGCAGCGGGCTGAACAACAGGATGAACACTGGCGAAGTGTTGTACGTTCCAAAGACGAACAGATTAGTGCATTAGAAAACCCAAATGGCCAACAACAAGTAAGCTACTTTTTTGATCTTTAAAGGTTATCATCAAGGAGCCTACTATGCTTATGCTTATGCTATGTCAGTGTGAGATTCCAATTTAAAGTATCTTCGCCATGCTCATAAGCTAACTAGTTTTCTTCGCCATTGCAATTTGAAAACGAAAGCTAAAAATTTTCGAAAATATTTGACAAATCAGACAGCACATCAGTGAAATGTGGAAGTAACTGTGGGAAAAAATTGAAATCCCAAAATATTTCTATTAAAATTTTACCATCTATGGTAGCTGTCGAGTTCGTGGCGTAATCGAAAAGTTCCGAATTGATTGACAATTTGATATGTCCGTCAGAAGCAAATTCAACAAGTACAAGCGAGATGAATAGAATTTCAAAAATTTCTCATAAAGTGTAACAAAGATGCAAAGATGCAGAAACCGTGAGAATTATTGTACAAAAAAACACATTAAATTGGAAATTTTTGTGGTCTTTATAGCACCTTTGGTAACTTTCAGTTATTAATTCAAAATTTCAATTGTTAATTTAAAACTGTACCGTGTAAAATTTATCCATGTTTTGCTTAAAATAGATGCTGCTTGATGTTAAAATGATATCAAGATTTGTCCCACAGTGAATAAAAATTTTCATATCTGCTACTTAGAAGTTATCAGTTTGACAATGCAGTCTCTGCACCTTCTATATCGTCCAGTCTGCCAGAACACGTTCTTATCCACAATAGCACTCCGTTATTTGACATCTTGCATAAGAGCTTCCATAAATATCACGGAACACGTGATAGGCCAATGTTCGAATTCTAATAAAAGATACTTTTGCCGTCTATAATTTTTAAAATTTCTTATTAAAAACCGAAATATATCTTCACCCATTTTTCAATTACTTTTAATGTTTAAAATATATTCAACTTGTTAATTGTAAGTTACAACTATTCGCAAAATATTGATCGAAAAATACATAGCAGGGGTATACAAAATGCCACATAACCGGCGAAAAACATATACCATACTTTATATCAATATTTGCCAGGGCGAGATACAAATTCAGGGTAAAAATGATCCTGGCAGATCACTAAGTATGTCCCTAAGTAATAAAGTAGCTGCTTTCATTGATAAAATTGGGATAGTATGCAGCAAAGATTCACTTCCAAGCATATTTCTTAGTGTTCTTGTTTATTAAAGAAATTCTTTAACTTTCTGTTTGTCTCTTCTTTTTAGGATATTTAATATCTCCCAAACTAACGGAAATCTTCGACTACGTTATAAGAGGTAATATAGTGAAAACAAAGCCGTTTATCAATATGAATTATAATGAAATTGATTGTAAAGCGAAACAGCGACAGCAGCAATCGATAACATTAGAGTGAATGATAAGTAATTTGCCTTCCGGAACAATGACAACAAAAACTAATCCAAACTAATCAAACTTCAATTCAGCGATGGTTAATAATGAACGTTACGTGACAGACAGACACGGGCAAAAAACTGATATTGTCCTGCCCCCGATGCATTTCAGCAGTTCATCTCACTCATGAAATTCTCCATATAGTTGAAATCGTTTTCTTTTTTTTTTTTTTTTTTGTGCAGTAGCAACTATCACCAAACTATTTCAATTTAGAACAAAACTTCAAGCAAATTGTGCAATGATTAAAAAATATATTTTCCTAAAATATTATTAATCTATAAGCGAACTTCGAACGGTGTCATTGTGTTTGTAATAAGTAATCAATAATTCAGTTAACTTTAAGTTCTGTTGTTCCCTATTGACGCCAACCAACATTCTTGCATTTATATTCCCAATATTTTAAATAAATTTAAAAATAGAACCGAATTATCTGTCATTTCGCTTGATTTTTGCGGACAGCTTAAATTAATTATTGTAAACGTTTGTTAAGCTACATGTTGTATGTATTTGTTTTTTTGGCAGCAGTATTTGAAAATTAAAATTATATATAAAGTTTTCTATCCCACATTAAATGTTTTCCTTGTAATTTTTGACAAATTTAAGCCCGGCAACAGCAACTATATTAAAACATATTTACATACAAAAAAAAAAAAAAAAAAAAATTAAGTAAGTAGTACACATATATATAAATACATACATATATATGATATATGATAAAGTATATATTTTTATAAATACGACAATCGCGTGTGTGAAAAGCACAGCGAGAAAAGGAATGTACGTGAAAACATATGTTAAGAGCAGAAGAAACAGAAACTGCGACGTAAGGGAAATCGTTAATTATTTGAATAATAGTAATGATTTATATAAATAAATAATGTGCTCTCGTAATACTAAATATCCTAAATAAACACAATTTAACACTAAAAAGTGTAAAAATTTGTTTACAACTCATTAAGCTCTAATAGTTTATAAAGACAAATTCTGTCTGGTTCTAGTTTTAACAGAGAATCCTGAAGATTTAATAGTGAGCCCTGAAGTTTTAAAAGAAAAATAATAATTCTGTTCTGCTTCATTCACTTCACGATAAAGGTTTTACCCGTTGATGTAGTGCTACCATATTTTTAAGGCATCTCTTTTCTCGACATATGGTATTTTGCACATTTAAAAAAAAGAAAGCCAGCTAAAGTTTTTAATTAAAAGAATCTCGATATTGTAGTGGAAAAATGCGAGTACAATTTCTCTTTACTATTATTGCAGTCGTTTAAATGTACTTGAATTTATTGATGCTTTACATTTTCTGTATCGTTGTTATTGTTGTTGCTGTGATACTTTTACTTGGTATTGTTTACATCTAGCAAAAGTTTTTGCTCTACCCAGTACATGTATGTATATAAAAACAAAGTTATGGCACATAATTATTCGTAACACGTATATGGATTGCATTAACTTTTCCAACTTCTTTTGAAGGCACGCTTAAGGCATGCCCAAACACGTTTGAATTCCTTCTAAATGGTAAACTCTTTTTCGGAAAATTCATAGAAAAGTAATGAATGACTTACGCTAATAGGTTTGATCGAAGCCTTTCTAGTTTTGAAAATAGAGACAATGAAATATCCGGCTTAAAAAAGCAAAAATGTTAGCGTTTCCATTGCTTGCTACTCACGCTCGAAAACGGCTGAGCTAGGGACCTAGGTTTGGCATAGAAATTGCATATCATATTGTTTACATTATAACCATATTTTAATTTCTTTATTGGGTAGCACTTTCTGGCAAAGAGTAGAAAATGCGTTCGTTAAAAATTTGAACTTTATTTCTACTAGTTTTTCTACAAGAAACCGTGGCTGAGCACTACAAGGACTAAGATCAATTGAAGTATGCTTATTGGTGATAGGAGTTTCTTTGCGACTTGCATTTCGGCGTTAATTTGAGCATCCTTCTATACAAGGGGTATTTTGAAAATTTTGCATCCATATAAAATGAATGAATGGCTGTATTAAGCGTAATGGTAAAAGCTATCTAATGCTCGGCTGTAGCATTCTTAAGTGATGTAGGCTATCTAGAGGCCCAAATTCTTATCCACATACTCATTACATGCTCGTACATTATATCGTTTGTAAAAGGTCCAGTTGTTGTATTTTGTAGATATTATTTTATCGAAATTTAAATGCTTTTCAAAAAAATATAACTCTAACAGGTGAAGCAATAAACAATAAAGTTTGAAAAATATTCATTTATACGTTTTATATACATATACTCATTTTAATTTAAAAAATTTATTGATCTCTTGGTATATTATATTACAAGAAAAGAAGTCATGTTTGTTTTTAATAATATTCAAAAGAAAAAAAAAAAAAATTGAAAAAAAAAACATCAATTTCTCGATTCCTGCAAGAGCATGTGTTTCAAAATTCTTATTATATAAAAGAAAAGAACAAAACGATTTCAAGAGAAAAATGCAAGGTTTACTCACCGTTATCAAACGTGCAAACATATCAAAATTGCAAAACCATTTGCTTACTTTAAGTGCATTAGTTGGTTGTTCGGTACAAATTATTTATCGAATTTTTGACTGACTTTCATAACGATTTATGCTGCTTCTAGATGAATATTATATAAATATTGTATTGTACGATATTGCAATGTAATGATTTTAATATTAATATTATATCATTATTATAATAATATTATAATTTAATTTTTAATCTACATTAGCATTGCATGATGTTATGGAATCAGGATCGAGTTTCTTGTTAAAATCAAAAATATTTACATTTTCGAAAGAAACAAAATCCTACACATATTGCGATGGACGATAATAATTATACTTATATATATATATATATATATGTAACTACTTTGAGCACTAGCTGCTAAGACTATCATCTCCTCTTTTTTTCTTGTTTAGGTCTATTAGATGATTAGTGTAGCAGCTTCGGTAAAGTTACTAATTTTATTGATATCAAGTTCTCAAGATGTCATGCGGTTAGATGCTCCGAAAGCTAATCTTTGAATATTAGAAAGGTTTTGGCAAAGCACAAAGTATATGTTTACTCGTAAAATGTTGTCCATAATCGCATTTCGGAGATGTAGAATTCTTAAGGATCCGTTAATATGTCGCAGTGATATGTCCTCGTCGGATTTCGCACAAATATTTTGATCTTGTTTTTCTCGACGTTCATTGGATATAGAGGTGGAAGGAGATTAGGGTTAACATGAGAGTAGCACGGATAGTTCAACTTTTTTCGCCATTTTTCTTCTTAATTTTCTTCCATCGCGGCGTGCCTAGTTATCGCCAAGCCGCGGATTTAGCTGTTAGTTCTGCTTGCTCATAACTGAAGAGTTCGATATGACAGGATTTTAAGTATTATTAAGAGGATGATTGAGATTATTTTAGGATTTAATACATAATAATAATAATAAGTGTGCAGTGTTCAGCTAGAATAAGTTAAATATTTGTTTTTGATTGTTGATAAATACGAAAAATAGATTATCAGTCAGTTACAAACGACTCCGCTTTTTCATCATTATCATACGAATAAACATATGATGACTACAGTTGCTACGTATCGATAGGTATACATTGACATTGAACTAACTGACTTGTACATATTACGAAAAAATGTGTGTATAGGAAGCATAAGTTATTAAAGCGCCAAAACTCACGTACCATAAAATCGATTTCATAGCACCTACGCGTATTTTTTCATCGTTACTGGATTATGGGTCTAAATCGACACATGCAGGCCTAATCCATTTCCCTCACAAACAAAAAAAAAAAAAAAACGCCAAAACATTTCAAAAATGAAAATTTGCTAAATACTCTTAAGGACATTTGTAACGTATTCCGCAAAAACCTTTTTGAATTTTGGACCTTTTTGAATTCAGCCTACGAAAAAAGAGTCTAAACAAATGTTTAATAAATATTCAATACTGTGTTTACTAATTATCTTACTAAACCCTTTGGGAATTATCAAGCGTAAAGAAGGCTGTTTTGTCTCTCTCTTTATTTGAGTTAATGCTATGGAGAACTCCTTGCGTTGTTAAAATTTTTTTATATCCCTTTGACTTGGAAACATTACATTTTATACGATCTTATTATGTCGTATAAATAAACCGAAATATTCTGCACAGTCGTTTGCTTTCCATAAGCGATCACTTTCTCTATACTTCTATATATATATATATATATGTATATATATATATACAAGTATACACAAAGCCAACCGCCAAATATAAAAAACGTTCATAAATACCGTAAATAAAGTTCAGGCAAATTGTTATGCGTATTTTGTTTTTATATTATTATATATTAGGTGTTTTGCAAATGTTTTGATCAGCGACAAGCTTATGGTGATGCTGCTGCATCAGACACCTGATACATTAAGGAAAATTACAATTTAATTTACAATAAACTAGAGGAAGCATTTCTGTGCAGCTACGTGTAGTTTCAACGGTTGCCTACGAATTCAACTTAATTGCAGCAACAATATTGAAATAGTGGCACCCCACGCAGGACGAGGCTACAAGCAACAAAGAACTACTAAAGAAATTCGTGAAGGAATGAAGCAACCACGATAAAATAGTGTACATGCCCCTATTTAAAGTTTCATGAATAAAAAGGCAACCGTTTGGAGGATATTCTGATTGGATTCGGGTATAGTAACAGCAGAGTTGAGAAGAGCGAGGAACATCAAACGGTCTTTGTTTCCGGTGTGCAAAGCCTACTGACCGCATTTAATTTGCTCCTGAGTTATTACCCGCTTAAAAGAAGACGTACAGGAAAATGGGAACAAAATCTAGACATCACCAAAGAGATCGGCCTAAATGTGCAAACGGTGGTGCGCGATAGAACCTGCATAGACAATACAATATTATTATCAAATTATTTCCAAACGGAATTTACGTGAGAGATAGATCGAGAAATTGCAAAGAAATTTGTCTTCTGCACGGTTACCCGCATTTAATTTCATCAAGTGATGAAACGTTCGTTTGGCTACAAATACAACATGAAGGTCTTCTCGAAGTTGGGAAATTTGATAAAGGAAAATAAAGCAGGAGAGATTCCAGCACGAAACGATGCACCCCGAGATCGGATCCAGCTCTAGTATGTCACTTCTTCAGTGACACATGTCCAGCGACTCAGTAGGCGGATATCAACCATGCAAGTTTTCAAGACGAACTGGAGGTGGCGGAGGACAAAACACAATTGGAAGAGTACTACAACTTCTTAAAGAAAGAATTTAAAACAAATAATGTAGCGAACGACGCTAATTAAATGATAGAAAATTTCGTCGAGCTCATAAAAGAGTTATTAGAGGCACCGTATAGGGTAAGCCAAGATCTGTTGAAAGGGTTTTTTGTCAAAATAAACAGCAAACGTAATAAATGGAGTAAAACATCCGCGCAAATCGTAGAAATCATCGAGAAGATGATGTCGTGGCAGATAAGCGGACAGAAAGCAGAAGATGAGTACTCGCTAATCGACCGCATGGACTTCCATGGACTACCAACTTGAAGACCAGGTCGAAGAAGAGTTCGCATCATTCGACCAAGGTGGAGAAACTTTCGACGAGCTGGCAATGCGCTGTCTCTTACGGGCAGAAGAAAGTTACCTACGACTGCTCACAAATATGGAGTAAGGCGAAACATTCGTGAGCAGCTGAATTGCCACTCATTGCGAGACCTTACCGAGCGTTGAATACGACATCTGTGAAGAGGCGAGAGATCAAGAAGATTTTAAAAACAATAAAAACAACTTTATCCTTATCAGCCAATACCTAAAGGTGGATAACTCAGCAGAAAATGTGCGCAACGTCTCCGGAGAAGGATATGAAATTTTCTTCACTTTTATGCAGACACATAGGCCCGAGAAGAATATCGGAAAAAGGATCCACGCAACAATAGTATCCAGAGGCGAGTCCTTCAACCAAACAGGATGCTGCGTAACCATAGGAATCATTTCTTAGATTTTATTTTATGCATTTTACTAAATTGTAGAAATTTGAGAGAACAACAGGAAAAACATTTTTAACATTTATAGTATTTATATATATCATGTTTTTGTTAATTTATCATGTTTTTATTAAATGTGATTGCAAATGTTGTTGTAAATGTTTTATTATTATTAGTGAGGAATGCTCTTGATTTTTGTGTGTATAAATTGATGAATTTTATTTAATAATTTATTTTCTTTAAAATTAGTTTAATTAATTAACTTTAGCTTACTTATAATTAAAAAACTTTAAAAACAATTTGTCGAAATCATTTTTGTTATGTTTATTTATTTAACTCTCAAAACAAAGTGAGTGTAATAAAATTATTTATTACTTATTTTCTTATTTATTGACTTAAAAATTAATTAACTTTCAAAAGAAAAAAAGCTCAAACTTAAATATTGAAAATAATTAGTTTTTCCTTATTGATTGAAATTTGATTAAGTAAATTTTTTTTATGACCTTGATTTCAGTTAATTACTTCAGTTCTAATGTTTAGGAAATTATTTCCTAACTGCACCTGACCGGACGTAACAGACTTTTATGTTACTTAAAAATTAAAATTCTTCGATTATAGCAAGGATCAAACATATAATCTACTATAAGAATAAAGTGGGCAACAGGCTTAAGGCTGGTGAATTCATATTCATATACGAGAATTGTATTTTCAACAAACTGGCGAAGTGTGGACAGAGACAGAGGCAGATACAGTTTATATAAATTTCAATTTCAAGTGTGGTTTACGAACTTTCTTTCTTCGATAAATTCTTCTGGAGGTTATCTTCTGTCTTTAACTGTCGGAAACAATGTGCCTCCTTCATGCCCGCTGGCACGTGTTGGGTCAATTTCTCGATCGGAGAGACGAAACATTTCTATTTTCTCAACATGTTTAGTAAAAAAAAAAAAAGTTTTTCATACTTTTTCTCGTAGAAACCAGATCTCAAGCAACATTATAAGTGAGGTATTTTCATATCCTCCAACAAGGGTTCATTTTGTCAAACTATTTGTAACGCCAAAAATAAGCGTCATTAAATATTGCATCAATCTACTCATAAAAG
>KK502722.1:237625-253962 GCA_000688735.1 Glossina austeni | reverse complement strand
ATGTTTTATAGGGAGCACCACGAAGAGGTGAAGGTTTCGGCACATCTATGGGTAAACCAGGGGACCCCATAGTTTCGCTCCCCTCTCGTATAAGTTCATCGAGATCGGCTCTTAATAAACCTTCGAGATGATAGGAAAGATCTAAACCGATTTCTGTTAATTTTGCGCAAGGGTTACGCATGCCTTCTACACACCTGGCTGTACCTTTAGTTAAGTAGGGCTTTTTCAGTTTATTAGCAAAATATTGTAATTTAGCATTAGACCAAACAACCAGAGCTTGAAAAACTGCCATGTCATAAACTTATAAATAATTGTAAATGAATTTTCCACTTATCACTAGTTTAACGGTGAGAGACCCTGCGCGAGCATATTTCAAAAATTTTTTGTCGATGAAATCTCTCTTCAGCAAGGTAAGAACCATAAAATCATTGCAAAAACAATTGTTCGCATTTGCCTGAACTTTTCTAGATAAAAGATATCGCAATATATACCGCGAGTCTTTCAATTTTAACGCCTTATGATCGAAAAATCTAAAAGCTCCCGGAGCTGCGGAGTTTTGCCCCGATTGATTTGAAGAAAATATTCTGGACATGGGGGAGGAGATAAAAAGTGACATTTTTTTTTGGTAATTTCAGGCTATACGAGTGATCTGACAAAACGATGGTAGGGGCAGAGCGTCAGAAAGTGAGTGTACTCGAAACGAAAAATAAGGAAGCAGATATTAAGAGCGGACGTTTGGAGATAGACGAGCACACCCTAAGGTATTGTCAATAAAGTGGCCATTACTCGGGCAACCAAGTGGTACATTTTTGGAAGTCTTAGCAGCTACCCTGTAAAGGGAACGCATGTTTAATTACCTTGTCTTGTATATTCGGTACTTTTGTTTCCTCCGATTGAATCGGCTGTGTACAGATTCAACGTTTTGCTACAAATTATGCGGTTTGAAATACAAATTTTGCCCGAAACCTCATCTTCTATGTACAGTTAAACGATGAAGTGAACGTCACGGTTCAATTATTCTTCCATTTGTTAGGAGCAAATACTCGTGCGCTCAATTTTTAAATACTTTTTTCATATTTATATCGATATATACAAAAAAAAAATATGTTTGCGCTGTGTTCGATACATAGAGAAATTTAAGTATTTTTTCATTCTAACAAAACGAACTCTTACTTTTACTACTTACACGAACACGAGACAACACGAATAACAAATATTTTCTATTATAGATAAAGACCTAATAAAGTTATTCGGAAATAAAATTGAGATTAGGAAGAAAGCGATTTATTAATGAACACCAAAAATGAAAACCGAACTTTAGAAAGGGGAAAATCGCAATATTTTCCTTCGCTTTTTACATGATGCGTGATGAAGGCTCGAGTTAATACTAAGCTTAACGTAATTACTAAGTAAAAATATAATTAGTAGAGTAATTGAAAGGAAATTTTTTATAATAATAAATTCTCAGAGATAAAAAATTAAAAAAAAGTGAAAACTGAAAATCGCTAGTACGAGTTGATAGGCATTTTTTAATGTTCACTTGTAAAAAAAACTTACATGCATGGGCAAGTTTAAAACCTTACTTTCTTCATACAACATATTAAAGGTACGTGACAAAGTAAATTAAATAAATTCGGAAATGATTATTATTGTATGATGATTCGAGGTGTTCGGATCTGCACATAAAAGTATGTCCGTGCAGAAGTCCTCATGCCGTAAAGACTGATTTCAAACCTCTCCATTTTGATGGGGTTTTGTCATATTTATCTTTTCTGATATGGTAACGAACATAAGCAAATGCCTAGAATGTTAACATGATGGTTCGAAGGGGAGATTCGTTCACTAGATGAGTTGATATTTCCTTTAGACATTCTCGGTTCCGTTTCAACTTCGCGGAAAAATTACAAAATTTTGCTTTCATATTGTGAGTTATATAATATATTGTAGTGTGATCGCATATCGACATATGCATCCACTTTGAAGTGCAGACAGAATTATGCTGAATCTGCATAATTCTGTGAGAAAAAATAAAACAATAATTTTGTCGCACTTCAACTGGCTAAGTATTGCATTTCGTAATGCAATACGATGCCAGGCGCCCTAATTAAAATAATTATGTTTAGGCTAGCATTAATTTTAATGGTAAAATTTTGTATAAAAACAGGTGATAATAATAAAGAACTCAAAACTCAACTCAAGTATCAACTCAACTATGCAACTCAAAATAAGCGTTTAAATCGCTAGGCGTTCGACCCGCCTTCTAACTTAGAAACATACGGACCGTCTCTTGCCGAGTTATGTTGGCATTCATAGAGACGGAGAGACTTGGCGCATTGAAGCCGACCAGTTAGAGTCACACACAAGCATTACACGTTACGTTGCTCTATACAAGAACACTGGGTAGCAATCCAAGCAAACAAAATGTTGCACCAAATATTCTTTTTATTACAATATATAATAAATCACCTTTAACCTCGCTATTTATATTCACAGTTTGCATATCGCATGAAATATAAAAATTTGACTATTCAAGATCAAGAGGGTCAGAGCTTGATGCAAATTATTAGAAAAATATTTTCTTATTTTTAATTTCTCCTTTATTTTCATAACGAAAGATATATAGGGAAACGATGTTTGTGATTTCTAGAGGTTTGTTTCGTTAACAAGTGCTTAACAATTCTTTATATGTTTCATTGTACTAATTCATTTTCTAATACGGATTCTACTAAATTGCCATTTTCTGCTGGCTCCTCTCCATTTGGAACGACTCTTTCTTTTGAGCTTTTATTGTCAAATCTCGATGTTATGGACGCTACACGTACGGCTGCTTTAAAGCCAACTTTTGCTTTCATTTTTGCTAACTTCGCCTTCCAATCCTCATCGCGCGAAGGCAAAGCGTTTAAATATTCAATTATTTCTTGCTTTTTGGCATCGACTATGACCAAAGAAGACATACAACCATCTACCGTACCCAAGACGAGGCAACGGCCATCTTTACTGCTTTTAATGGCTGTTAGTTCGGCTTGCAAACGATAATTGGCTATCAGCTCGGTATCGTTCGTTCTAAAGACTCGTATGGTTTTGCGGCCGCTATGGTAATAGCAGACGTATTCATCGTTTTCGGTAAATATGCAAATTACCGAAAACACTCCCTCAGCTACCTTAGGTATAAATGTTTTGATTGTGCTGCCCTTGCGTAATTCCAACATTTCAAGACCACCTCTGGTGGGGGCGTAAAGACCATATTTGCCATCTTTTGTAATGCTGCCACCCCATTTGGGAATCGAACGTACATGTTTCTTGGTTTTTATATCTATAATACTGCCCTTTTCATTGCTGATCACGGCCACCTGATTGGCTTTGTGTGGCATTGGTACCAAACACATAACTTCCTATGGAAAAGTTTTATAAATGATTAAGTCACACATGCCCTACTACTTAACTCACCTTGATGGCGCAGCCTTTTAGAAGAATTTTTGTAACGAAGCTACCTGTTGTAGCACTATAGACGGCTACGCAATCTCTGTTTGTCTTATCAATAGTACACACAACTATGTTGGCTCCATCAGCGGAAATTACTGACTGTCGGAACGGTATGCCTGGTATTAAACGCATGGTAAACTCAAAGCGGAACAGCACTGTCCCCTCTTTTAAAATAAGGAAGGAGTGTGGAATTAGTCTTCGCTTGTTAAGATCGATTATTAGACCTTACCAGGCACAGCTCGTACAATAGTAACGGCCATTAAACGATTGGGTTCCTCACCTTCTTTCATTTCCTTTTGATTTATATTTGGACATGATACAGTCATTACTTTGTAGCCATAATCCATAAAGGTAATCTGTTGTATACCGGGTTGATCATCACGATACACTACCTGTTCGGATACTCTATTCCAGACAAGAAACTTCCCCGTTTCGGAAGCAATTATGTATTTGCCATCTGGTGTAATTTCAGCGTGTGTAACAATGGCGCCTAGAGGACTATCGGCCAACTTGGTGAGCAAACGACCTGATCTGGTCTCCCAAACTCCAACACAACTACGCGTAACCGTAACAGCCAAGTCAACCTCTGAAAGACTTATATTCAAATTTGAAAATTATACCAAAATTTTTGATTTGAACTGACATGGGAGCGTACCTTATATTATCGATTTGTAATTCGTGTCTGTCGATTACGTGAACCTTTTCAAAGATGTTATTTATATTCCAAACCTTTACAGAGCGATCTATAGATGAGGTTACAACGTTATTCCAATTGCCTACCGTCAATGCCTCTAATTGAATGATGCGACCAAAATGAGCATCCAACACTTTAGCCAATTGCTGGCTTTGTAAACACCAAACGTAGAGATTCTTGCGCACACCAGCTACCGCATAATCCATCTTTGAACTGATCATAATCGAATTCGATTGCATTATTTTTGTAGTAATATTGCGCACACCGTGCGGCAATGCCAAATACATGGCATGATCGGAAAGTTGCTTGTTTTCGGCGTCATTTAGGTCCCAAATGACGAACCCTTTTCCAGCGGTACCCAATAACATGCGATCATGTTGATCTAGACGCAATTGCAGCAACATTTCCTTTTCGTCATTTTCAAAACGTGGTAATTTTTCTTTTAAGACCCATTCAATCGCTTCTCCATTTTCGCATTGTACCAATTGGTAAACACTTACTTCATAATTCTCCTCGCTTGCGCAACCGTAAATGCGGTTACCATCTTTGTTTAAAGTGAGAGCGCTGTAAAATAGTAAAGTTGGTGTTTCTAGCTCGTCACGAAAGGTATTGTAACGTAAACGGGTTTCGTTGATTGAACCCGACCATAAAATAACGTTATATTTTTTCGGACTAGCGAAATCCATGCTTAGAATTTCCCATTCACAGGTATCGTCTGCATCTATGACATGTATTTCGACTAAATTGCCCCGTAAGTCAAAGCGCGCCCACTTCAGCTTACAGCTGATAAAAAGGCTAAACAGAAATCACAAAAAGGATTAAACATATCAATTTTAGTCGTTAGATCATAAAAATTTCACCTTTGATTTATAAGATAGAGGCTGCTTAGGGGTCCATCTTCTTCTTCAAATGGATTATCAATTATTACAAACTCACTGGATAACATGTTAAGTAATACGGTCTGATTGTTGTTGGAATAAGCTGCGGCCCATTTATTATCTGGGCTCAAAACCAACTGTTGCATGATGCCCTCAATTCCGGGATTTACATCTCTTGTAAGATCTGAGGTTGAAAGATCAAATGTTATAAAGTGAGTTGAAATCGAGACCATATAACGCAAGTCGCTAGTCAAGCAGAAAGCAAAAACTGCAAACTGATGACCCTCTAAAGAATACTAGAAAATATTTCCTCTACATTTGTAGAATAAAATCGAAAATTTATAAAATAATACCTTTAAAGGTCCTCCAGGGGTATGCAAACAATGACTCGCCGGTATCAGCGCGCAATCTTTAGGACCACAGTGATCACAGGCTCTTAGCAACATTTTAATATTCGGATTACCACCGATTTCTGGCAAAAGACGGCCTATTAGTTGAGGTGCCAGCATGTTGGGGTAGACAGCCAAAATGGCGCCGCCGAGACGTAAAGCATCGGCCACTAACATCAGTTCACGTTTTGCCTCATTGTCCTCTGTATGTGCAGAAGCGTCTTCAAAATCTGCCAAAACCGCTTGTAAGGGACAACTTGATAGTTTAGCATGTAGCCACTCATAGTTAAAGAGCACATGCTCAAATAAATCTTTAAAGCGGCGAGAACGTACAAAATGGAAAGGCAACTCGCCAAACTGCAATTATTGTGATTCAAAAGAAAAGAAAACTCAGTTGGTTTTCAGACGTTATACCGACCTTTCTTAAATTGTAACGCTTAGAAGATCCATCTTTGCTGGTAAAAACCAACGGTTGTATGGGAACTTTGCGATCAGCCGCCCCTTCTTTTTCGGCTAAGCCAAAACGATGTCGTTGTATTTCAGTGAACCTGAAAGGTTTCGGTACTCCTCCGCCCCATATACCGAGGTAGTAGTCAGCAATCATGGAGTGAAAGTATAAAGCCATGTTCATATTTTTGAAATAACGTTCTTTGGCTGTATCTCTAAATTGTCGATGGTACCAATTCATAACGTTAACTCCATCGGCTTCACGTTCACTTAAATAATTGGGGAGATCATTGCGTATGCGTGTCCATAGCAGAGGCGGTATACGCCTAACAGGCGGCATATGGTATTGATACACATCGTCGAGTACCTTGTCATCCAGTGATATCAAATCTTCCAATTCACTCTCGGAAAGGCCAGACTTGGATGCCGTTATATAAGCTAAAGCATGGAAAACTAAAATGCGACCATGTTGCTTCTCAATTCGCTCGAATAGCATCATAATAGAATCCATTACATTGTTCGCCAAATGAGTCTCTTGAGGTCGTGTATAACTTCGCCAACGGCATATCTCCGCAAAAACGAGCTTTACAAAGATCGGTAAAGAACATTTACTAATAGCATTCGCTACTAGGCGCCATTGATAATTATTCAAATCGCGGCAAGCCGTTCCCATCCACATTTTAATGACATTCATGGCCAACTCTTCACCTAAAGCGGTAACCTCAATGAAATTCTCATCAATATCAATCATTTTACGTAGTACGTGGTATTCGTGGGAAAGGACTGGGTTTGATTTCTCATTTGCACAAGAAATTATAATCTGAAAAATTCCATAATTTAAGATATTTAAGGTATACGAAGCAGTTGAAGTACGCTTCCAAATATACCTTACAGTAGGGCGGTAAACGTGTTGGTATCCACGAAACATTGTTCGAATCTTGACAACCAGTCAGTTGATCTACCGAATCAAGATATAAAGTCAATGGCTGATTGGCGCTTGCATAGGTTAACAACTGTTTGAAATGGGCAGTTAACGGCACCAAATCATCCGGAATATTTTCGAAAGGCAGCATATAGTTATAGGATATCTGGTATGGTAAGGATCAAGCAAACATGTAGCAAAAAATTTCTCAAGATCTAATCTTATAAAGAAGAAGAAGAAGATGACCAATTTACCTGCTGACAAATAGATATTAACGTTGGAGTCAAAGCGCTGGAATCCGGTGTGGTGCCCAGAAAGCGTATAATATTTAACGGTCGGCGATCGGCATACAATTCGCCCGCTACCAAAGAAGCACTTTTGGCCAATAACGACGTTTTACCGCAACCCCCTTCGCCGTAAAGGACAAGTGGTTTATCTGAATCCCCCAGCATATAACGCTTGATATGTTCGAGATTTTCCTCGCGACCGTAAAACACTTTAACCGAGTTATTGCAAGCGTGCAAATGCTGTAGGATTTCAGTGACTATCTGTCCCTGCGCACTGGAGTCTTCTTTGCGCATAGCTCGGTCCACCAATTTTACAATGTTTTTATAGAAATGAGAAATGAAATGATTCAAATATTCTTCATGCGTTTCAATATCCAGACCCTCACGTCCAATCCACTCCACCGTGTATTTTTGTAAATTGCTTGCTTCGATTTTATTCGGCAAGCGAACATCACGCAGGTCGCCAAGTAATTTCGCAGATTCCGTATCCAAACTACGATTAATAATGTCCACAAACAATGAGGCTTTCTTTAGATTTTGCAAGTTGATGTTGTTGATGTAGCGTATGTAGGCTAAACAATGATTTTTAGTATTTTTAACGCTTAAGATGCCATTGATAACCTCACGTTCGGTGACTAGTGGTGGCCACGAGAAAAAGATGAGTTTACAATGCTTGTTAGTTCGAAAGAATATTTTTACTCACCTGACATGAAATAATTATGCACAGCGTCTTTAGTCATTTTACCACTGGCCCCTAAAGAAGCGGAAGCCTTTCGTAGCAGTTTTTGCATTTTCCCTAGAGTGTCCCACCAGACAGCTTGATCTTGCGCTTGTAATTTGGGCACACGTTTGTTATTGAAATTGATAAGAATGGAAGAAATCGGTTGTAATATTGAAACTGGCGGTACCGCATTGCTATCTTTCTTATACCACAAATCCAAGAGAGCTCGATCTACACCCATTGAAGTAAGCTCTTCGCAAATTAATTGCAATTCCGATGATAAGATATAGGTGGGTATGGGTCGATAGCCATACTTTTGCCCCAAAAATACAATAAAGTTTGGACCCATAGACAGACGTTGGCAATTTTTTATTTCACGCATACAAAGCTCGGTAGTCATATGATCATCGGTGGCCTCATCACGGACACCCCAACGCATGTCTACCACCTAAATGCACACGAAACATTACGCATCGAGTTGTGCACAGTAGCCTTAATTTTACGAACCTGAAATTCTAAACCGTGCTTTTCGCGACAGTAATCCTTAATACGCGGATAACATTTCGCCATTAAGGTGTTACGCTCCATGGTCGTATCTTTATGTAATTAGTAATTAAATTACGTAATCATTTGTATTTAAAGGCAAAGAAAGTAGTCCAAGCTTACCTGTAAACGTGGAACTGGTAAAAATTCGCACAATTTTCGAACTCACCGGTGGTAGGGATTCTAAAGACCCTACAAATATAGAATCTATGGTACGGTCGTCCATATTTTCTGTTTTTCAGATATTTATTTAAAAGAATTTTTTTTTGTGGCTCGAAGAAATATTTGTTCTGCTTCCGTTGAATGTCGTAAAGTGTGTGTTTTCAACGCTCCTTTATTTTTTTCTATTTAGGCACCTATTGGAATTTGAGTTTGTTTGATCAATATTTTGGCAATCAAAACAATCTTATAAATTTGATGGCAACGTTTTATTATTAACACGGCAGCAGCCAGGCAGACAAACATATATATATATATATATATATATATATATATATGCCTTGTCGATCAATAAATGCGCTAAATATATTTCATGGCATCACTTTGACCTATTAACGCGTGTCTGCTCTTTTATGTCGCAATTGAATGGATTGCGTGCTAAATGACTTGACGATTCTTCAGGCATGGGGGGGACATTTCAAGGCAATCCGAACTCTAAAGTAATTCTGTGTAAAGTTTTTCAATATTAAATAGTAATGGCTGAGTTTATTCAAACACATGTTAAAAAACGTAACCGTTAAAAGTTGAAAGTCAAGTTAACTGCTCTTGATTGATTTGAACTTTTCTACTGCAGAAGATTTTTTTATGTATCCTCAGGAATCGTTATGTAGGTCGTGAAAAATCACAATGATAATAGCACATGAACGCACGCCAATGCGTTTCCACACCAAAAATTGCCTGGATGAGCAAACGTTGCTTTAAAAATAATCAAAAGAAAAACCAATCCTAGTTTGATTAGGTAATTAGCTCTCAATTTTTTTCCAAGAAACCTAACTAAGGTTAATTAAAAGTAAGAAGACTAGACGAGCGTAGCAGGATTCAAATAGTTGTCCATAAAGAAATTAGAACAGTGACATTGGAAGAGAAAAGTTTTAATACAATTCAGCTCATAGACGTATTCTAGGAAATGGTGGGAATAATTTAGTTAGCGATAACCTATAATGAAGAAAAGTTCATATCATTAAAGAATTGCGTCGGGGGCATGATCGTGAATTGTAAACAGAGAGACGTTAATTTGCCTAACTACAGGGCATGGGATAAGATAAGGTATTGCTATAGTTCTTCTACAACATTCCTTTCATTACATTCACGAAATAGTACCTCTTGGTTGTAAAATAGTTGAAACTATGACATTGGAGGGTATTACAATTGCGTTCAATGGCTTGAATATATCATCCCTTTCTTGCTATATTAATAAAAGGACAGGTTTTCCAATTGCTGTTGTTAAGATCAGAGATATCTAACGACTATGTTGAGGAAATCATTCAGCCCATCCCTGTACCGCTTCTCCAGTCCAACCACTTCCCATATCTCGGATCTAATCGCTTCCAACGATCTCGATCTTTTTATTGATTGCCATTCATCTTGCCTAAACACTCTGCTCATTCTGCTCTCAACGTGTCATCCAAAGCTCATCGTAATCAATCAAGATATGCTCTCGCCACCACAAGTTCAGCAGTTTTTAACCTATTGAAAAGTCGAGAGTCACACAATAATCTCCTCTGGTATCCTCTTTTTATAAATGCACCAATTTAGGATTACGTGTTGATTATAGTTTGTGAACAATGAGCAAAAAGCCCACAAAAAGCTGTTTCCACTTTACATGCATTCAGTGTATGCTGCACTATAGTCGTGTTCTTTCACAGATTTTAAGTTCCTTTAAATTTTTTGGGCCCATTTTAAAAGAAATATTTCCATTTTTGGGAACGGGGGCATACTTGCCAGAGAAATTTACATAGACGGACAGGCGGACAGATTGTCATTCACATTGACTCATTTAAATCGTTCGTGCATACAGGTCGCAATTTTTTAGATATTTTGCCGAAGTGCTTTGAGTCGAGGGCAAAGTCTATTGAAAGTGAATTGTAATGAATCACTTTTTCGACCTGGTTGGTGGTATAAAGCATTATTTTGAAACAAATTCCTCAAAAAAATTCGCATAGTAACAGCATTTCTACATTTTATATTGATGGGGTAATTTTTTGAATCTATGTCCTGTCATAGAACCGTTCCTGCGAAAAGTGAACGTTCGTATGGTAAAAAGGTATAATTTCCATTATTCCAATTGGGAAAGTTGGTGAATAATAGTAATTTGACATAGAAATTGATCTTACAAAATTTGGGCCACGTAGGTCTACTTTTTTTATTCCAATCGCACTTCTCATGAAAAATAAGCCCTTATACGGCAAAAGAGTAGTTTGGTATAAAACTTAACTCCATCAATTTTGTGTTTGCATGGAAAGCGCGCCTATATATGAAAACAAAGTGTAATTTTGGACGAAAATATACGCATAACTGTATTAGGCGAAGTGTGGCGGGGTATTTAATGACCGACTTTGCCCGGTTATAGTGTTTTTACGGTACGGTCTAACTTTGTTGTTTGTAAGACTTTCCACTTTTTTTAAAATTACTGAAGATCGAAAATGCAATTTTGAGCGGCCAATAGTTTAGCGTCTGTACACAGTGAATGACTCAATAATATTAAATAGAAAATTGTTGTTTTAGGTAGAGGAAGATCAAAATCGCCGAATTTGATCATTATGTGCGCTGGTATTCTTTTATTTTACTTTTTTTATCATTTTTAGCTGTAGAAGTCGCTGATCAAAATTTTTGCAAATACCTAATATTTGAAAGCGGTGTACTCTCGTACAAAATTCATTAATAAGCAAATTATTTTCAGCTTTAACTTCGGTATTAAAATTGCGTCAGGCAAATTTTTCTCTAGCGCACTAAGCGCACTAAGGAGAGTCCATATTGTTGATTTAATGGAATTACGAATTTTATAGATCATATGCGTGTGCTCGTTCTTACTCAAAAGAATAAGAAATAAAATAACGTTTGACTTGGTTTAACAGAATACTTATTATTTGAAATTATGGTTTTTTTTTTTCATTTTATTAAAATTTTTTGACGATAAGTTATGAAGGCTAATAAGTTAATTTAAATATTAAATTGGATTATTTGGGATTATAATTTTATGATAGCTGGAGGATTATTAAATGTTCATAATTTCAGTTTCAGTTTCGTTTTCCATTTTTTTTGTTTAATGTTTATATGTATATAAAAAATTGCGAATATAAAAATTTTTTTCTTTCATTTTCATTTGCTTTTCCTTTATTTCTTCTTCTTGTAAATCTATTTAATTTTCGTTTTTGGAACTTTAGGAGTGTTATAGGATTACAATGTGTGTGTATGTTTTTGTTTTGTATATTAATATCATTTTTTTATTCTTAGTTTTTTTTGATATTGAGAATTTTAAAATTTCACTACTAGACACAAAATTTAAAAATCAATTAAGTAAATTTCATAATCTGAAAAAAGAAACAAACAATTGCATAATTAATTTAACTAATTTAACGGGAAGCTTCGCTTTTACACAGTATTTATATAAAATTTAGGAATCCGTAAACGGCTTTAGAGAAGAATGTGTGCTAAGATGTGTGATAAGAATGAAAACAACATTTATGGTAATCTATTTTTTTAAGTGTGTAAATGATGATTTCAGTTTAGCTTATGTGTAATTTCTGTTTAATTCAATTTTAATTTCATTTAATTAATTTCTATTCGTTTTTTCATCAATTATTAAAGTTGCTTATAAATATTTTTTGAAATTTAAAAATATATATATATTTTCTGGTATATGTGAAAACTTAAAAAATAAACTATAAAAAATAAAATAATAACATAAATAGACAATAAAAACAATTATAATAAAAAAAAAAAATTATGGTATTAACTAAAAAGAAAAATATTAAAAAAAAAAAACTAGATATGCTTTCCATAGCTAAATATACAGTATTGAGTTACAATATAATAAATAAATTATTTAATAACAAACTTGGCCATTTCTTATTACAAAAAACTGATTTCAATAAATTGCATATATTATATAAACGAAAAAATTAATAAAAAATATAAAATCAATAATGACTGCTTAAAGTTTACAGCCTAAACGAAAATATGATTTAAAGCGTTACATACGCTTCCTTGTTAAGTCTTGATTTATTTAATATAGGCATATGAGAATACGTTTCGATGCTTTTCTAAAATGATATATAAATATATTCCCACATTTACACATATATATATATATATATATATATATATATATACATATATGTATATATATATTATGTTAATTTATATAATGAAATTGTAACGATAAGTTACGTTTTATTAGTATGCAAATGTGTATGTAAATCGATTGTTTGCATTAGTTTATACTTTTCACTTTTCTCTTAGCTATGTGTTAGAAAAACGTCGTAGAAAAAGAAGATTTCAGATTTTTTCCATATTACACTTTAATTTCTCCATATAGTTTTAATTCTTTTCAATTGCATTATAATAATGGTTTTCAAAAGCCAATAAAGCATTGTGCCGCGTTTTAAAAATACAACCAATATGTTACGATCGATCCGAGATGTAAATTCAATGATGGTCCATATTTAGGCGTATGAAACATCGCCATTGCTTATAGGTTCATTGACCGTCGGTCTGAAGGCTTTCTTTGTTTCATTAACTACGGTTGAATGTTTGTCGGCAAAAGCCGCCATTTTATGTATTTGTGTTGAGGAAGGTGATGTCAGGGTGATTCTATAATAAGACAAACGTTTCTGTTTTTGTATGACCATGAAATATAAGGAATTGTAGGAAAAAGTTGCGTGCGAGTGCCGTAAAGTATACGCCAACATTTGTGGTGAGGATAATGTTAGTTAGGTTTAGGAGAAAGATAAGGGGAAATATTAGTAATGTCGACCCAATCATGCCTTTTTGAATATTGTGGTTATTTAAAAAAATCTAATGTAAGTTTATAGATGCGCTCTAAACAAATTTGCTTTTAATTTCATTGAGTAGCGTTAGAGGGAGTGCGATTGTTTTGTATTATTCTATCACTTTTAGTTGTCGACAATTGACCGCTTTTATAACGTTCCAGACATAGTTGACCAACACCTACCTGGGATTATTGTCAACTTTTTCTCGTATTAAGGTGGCTGTGCTGTTACTACTAGCAGAACTACCGTTTTGTTTTTGTCCTGAGGAACGTTTACTTTGATGAGGTTTTAAACGTTCCTCCAGATCGCTTAGCGAGGCCTCAGAGCTCGGCGTCTCCTCACTAAAAACATAAAGAAGTTAATATAAATTTTAAGTACCGAGATCAATGTACCTTTCGCTTAGATCATCATCGTCACATTCTTCCATTGCTTGTTGCAAATCGGCTATGCGTTGTAAAGCCAATCGTAAATCGTTGCGTAAAGCTGTTGATTCACTTTCAAATTGTTCAATTTTCTTCTCTAGATCTTTTCGCCTAGTGGCCGACTCCTGCTCACGGCCCGAAACCATTTGATATTCTTCACGTAACTCCCTGAAACTTTTCTGTGACTTCTTGAGGGCGTCTTGGGCTTGAAGTTCTCGGACTTTGCACTGGGAAAGTTCAGTTTGCAATCTTTCTAAGGCTTCTTTGTGGCGATTCACTTGCACTTCCAGTCGTGTTCTAGTTGCCTGTTCCAACTCCAAACGTGATTCTAGTTCTTTGGTACGCAGTTCAAGACTATTGAACGAACAGTAAATACGCTATTTATAAAGAGAATGAATCGGGACCTACCGTTTTGACATCATAGCCGCTGAAGGATCTGCCAGATTTTCAATGTTTTCTAGACGATGTTGTAAATCCATTACCTGTTCTTTTAAATTATTCCGTTCTGCTTCCAATTCTGAAATTTTGAATTCGAATTCTGATACGGCGACCTGTTCAGTGTTCAGTTGCTTTACAGTTGCGCTGAACTTCTTCATTAATTCGGCTAATTCCTCTTCGTTTTCTTCGATTTGTGACTGTAATTCGGCACGATCGCGTTGAGCTGTATTTGCTTTATCTTCGGCTTCGTTACGAGCTCGATTTGACTCTTCAAACAGCGTTTGCACCTCCGCTAGTTCGACTTCGGTTGCTTGTCGCGCTTTCATGGCCAGCATACGTGCCGATTCCGCATCTTCAAGTTGATTGCGCAATTGCCGTATAAGAGCCTTACCAGGAGTATCAGCTTTCAGTCTTTCCAATTGAGCTTGAGCATCTTTAAGCAAAGCTTTGTGCTTTCTCAAGTCACGTCTGAGTTTCTGATTAGCTGCTTCCTCCACCTGCCGATCAACTCGATCTTGATCTTCCATAGATGATAAACGTCGCTCCAATTCATGTTTTTCACGTAGAAGCAACGTTCGTTCTTCATGCTCTGCTTCTAGCTGACATTCGAGGGCTGTAACAAAATATTATCGTATTAAAATTAGATTAGATTTTATTTATTTCTTTAACATTTTATTTGCCTTTGATTTTCTTGTAAGCACTACCGCGTGCCTCCTCCAATTCTTCGTCGCGTTGCTGAGCTTCGCGCCTAGCCTCCTTGCGCATCGTTTCCAAAGACATTTCTAAACGCAATTTCGCTTGTTCTAACAGTTGCACTTGACCAGCCATCTCATCTAGTTCCTCTTCCTGTTCTTTTACTCGTCTGTCCAATTCGTTTTTGGAACGTCTCAACTGAGCAATCTCCTCTTCAGTACCTCCGCCAAACGTCATTTCCTCTAATTCACGTTGCAGTGAAGACAACTTCTCTTCCTTGAGATCAAGTTCAAGACGAGTGTCCTTAAATGTTAGAGGTAAGAAATTAAATTAGAATATATATAATAAATGATATCCCATATAATTTATTTAAAGAAATTTTTGTAAATATTAGCAATATTCAAGTTATCTAAATTTTAAATTTTAGAAACTTCTTGGCACGATCGCTTGCTTAAGTTTAGAAACAATAACGAGGATTTGAAAATCTGAAATTTGGGGGAACAGTTGTGACATAGGCTGTCCTTTTCCCGAACGATATCTTTACTATTTTATCATTCAGCGATTTTATATTAAGTATTGGTGGGTGTGAACGTTGTTATTGTTAAAAATTACGTTTAAGAAATACTGAATTGCTAAAACAGAAGTTAATTTAATCGTAGGCAATGTAGAGTCTATATACAGGTTCAATGGCAACTGCATATCCAGAGATCGAACGGTGTTATTTTCTCGATTTTTTTGCTATAAAAATTAACAATAGTTTTCCTTGGTTAAAATTACGTTGCCTTCTTCTGAATATGCGCGATCGCACCTTTATCTTAGGACGTAGTACCCATAATGCTAAACGCAACTGCCTCATCGAGGGGTTAGGAGAGTGTCTAATCAATTATTCCATTCGACGCTATGCGTGTTTCTCGATGAAATCTCTTTTCATCTTTTGTTTATCGGACAGCAATTTGGTCACTTGCTTAGTACGCTTTTCGCTTTGATAAGATTGTTCACCTGTCACATTCGGCACAGAAGCACAGTTGAAGTAAATGCATTTGTTCGATGAAACCATTGATCAATTTTAATTTTTTTTTTTTTTGGGATTGCCTTACAACCACTTGTCATAAGATAAGCGTGAGGTTCTAGACTTGTGTGTGTTCGATCAATGTCCATATGTTCATGTAGCGTCTCTTGAGGAGAATCCGGGGTAATTTGACACAAAAAATTCATATTTGGCATAAATAATCTCAATAACAATCACATTATGAGCAACTTTAAAGTGAGGTCACAACTCATAAATATTAGGTTGGGGAAAAAGAAATCCATTATTTTTTCGGTAGATGGCTGCACTGGAAGATTTCTCGTAAAGTAACGATCAAACAATTTCAGATTTATGCTCGTTGGAAAGGTGACATTTCCAACGAGCATAAATCTGAAATTGTTT
>KK502722.1:223337-236927 GCA_000688735.1 Glossina austeni | reverse complement strand
CTCTGCTTTTCCAGAAAAGCAAGATGACTCGGTTTTCAAAACCTATTAAGCTCATATTTTTAAGTGGTGAGGATACTTATTTTCTTAATGAAATCCTATCAGAAATCTTGCAAATTTTGGATCGTTATTATCGCGTACGCCCTGCGTATAACAATCCGAATTTTACTTTCTCCCATAAGGGCCGGTGGTTCGAAAAATGCCTCCAGCTTGAATTAAGAGGTTTTTCAAAAAATTTCAAGGATACGTATAAAGAAAACAAATATTAACTGTACATCCCCTGAAAACTAACATTTCTCATACACATGGCCCTGTTGGTAATAAATTTCTCGGAAGATGGTGTGGTTTCATACACCGAGAGAAAAAAAAAGAAAAAGAGAAGGGCAACCAGATAATAAGAATTAACATCGTATGACGTCCACTCTGACCGCATTTGTAAACTGTAGCAATAAAATAGATTCGCTATTGATAAACGAGTTGAAAGAAACTGAGCAATATTAGAGAGTTTGGCTTTAAATTTACAGCTTCTTCCAAAAATATTTAAATCAAAAGCTAAAAGACGAAAGCACACGTCTTGGTAGTGTACAGATGTTAATTACAATTATCAAGTTATATTACTGCAGAATCCTTCTAGATAGCCAAAGGTATATGTCCTTCCCATCTAAATTGGAATTTTTTTTTAAATTCTTCTTTAATTGCCTTTGAAATTCAAATAATTAATTGTGCGCACATATGGTTTCAATCTGTTCGAATGACATGCTTTCTGAATAAAGAGAAAAGAAACACGGCTCCACATTCTCCACATTCACGAAGAATCACAAATCCGTAATAGTCAAAATTACTAACGAACATACTTGCAAGAGCGTGGTACATGATGCGTAACGAAAACTCATATTTCATTAACAAGCTACACAAGTACACAATTTCCAGCAATTTCCAGCAATTTTCAGTATTACATGCGTTTATAATTGTTTATAAAGCCTTAATGTTTCTAGAGCGATTCGCGTGCTCGATAGCGGTAAAAACATGCTTTTTCCTATGCTTTACACTCTATGTGGTAACAAAATTGTAAACTTTCAACATTCAACGCGTATTATAACTACTTCGTAAAAGGAAAATCTTATTATTAATCAAGCTATGAAAAAAAATGTTATTTTATTGTCAATATTGCGAAGACTACGCGGATATATTTCGTTAATAACATAATATGATGAGAATGAACGCGGTTTTAAGAATGAGGATAAAATTTGACTGACAAACAAATCACAGCACAAAGATATCAGATGGGATAGGCAGGCACGGCCGTTGTAGATGTATACCTAATACATACACATGTATTATGTATATCGATATTGTCATACACATTTATACGTATCGGTGTTTCCACTGTATGGAAACAAAATAATCTTCTAAATCTAAAAAATATTCCCATAGCCTTTCCCTGTCTCTCTGCTTTCTACTAGTGAAATCCTAAACACCGCTGAATTGAGCAAAAGTTGAACTTCTCCACATAAAGTCGAGGTTCTATTACGTTTAAAAGCCAACGTTATTCGCATTATTAACCTCACAAATCCAGAAAAATATTGAAAAAAGCTTTTCTATTTAATACAAAGGTATATTAGATACGGATAATGTAACGCATAATGGCTAATTAATTAATTGTAATTAAACAAAAATTAATGAAAGTCCAAAAAAAAGAAAACTGATATTAAAACAGCTGTTAAAAGCATCAGCGCTGTCTCCCAATCTAAATCTTTGCTTCTGATCTCTTAGTAAATTAAGAAAATTCGTTACGTTGGGTTGCGGCTCATCCCGTACGTTGGCGAATAACAAAGAATTTTTCTTCGCCTGAGATTGTTTTTCTTTAATTTAAATTGTTGCGCGCAAAGCCACGCGTCAATCAAATAAAACGGCTCAAGGTTTTCACCCGCGATAACCAAGAAATCGTATTTATATCAGAGAACGTATATAAATATGATGTTTCATTTGTGTGTATGAGGCGCCACTATAGACAATTATACATAACATAGATAAAACATAGACATTTCTCATCCCACCGACAAATAGCGTATGTTGGGTATTAACGAACACGGTGTAAGTTATATACAAGCAACACTCGTCCAACGTGGAGCCAAACGTGGTACTCTTATAAAGCGGTTTCCGTTAAACAACATTCCATCAACTTGATTGGTTTACGAAAATTATGAAACCAATGACTATAAATCATTCTTCAATTCTTCGTGTAATGGAAGACATTAGTAAGACCTAAGTGCCTGTGTTCTGCCGATCTAATAGAATGGCTTGGGCGTAAAAAGTATTTTCCCTTCCAGTGGCTGCATGTCATTAGTAGAACATTTGGACAAAGGAGTCATTCAAATTTTCAAAATGCACGACATACACCGATTTTTCCATATGACTTTCGACAGATTACGATGAAAGCAAACCTAATTTTATTGTACTTAACATATATCATCTTGTCTTTTGTGTTTGTAAAATTGTTTGCATAAGCGTATGCACCATAAATTGACGCTGTGAGAATGCAATTTTCATACAATCCAGAAAGAACGAAATTGATTAACATGTGATTTTACTTCCTTCGGAGTTTCATTCAACGCGGTTTCGATATAAGGCGGCACGAATTAATCTGATTCGCAGTTTCCATATGAGGCGGTGTAAGATTTCCATATAACGCGATACGACTTAAACTGGTTTGCATATTAAATCCGAATTTCTGATAGCGCGGTTTCCGTATAACGCGGTAAGAATTGTTCGCGTTATAGGAGGATTGCCTGCATAATTTATTTTTTGATATCTGAATTAAGCATCCTATACGCTTTTTAACCGTTAATGCGGTAGTAGTAAAATATGCTTGCTTATGAACATGGTTTAGAAACCGTTTAGTTGATTTGCTATGGAAATCCCTATTGTTAGTTGTTGCGTGCATAGATTTATGTACACATTTATATATATATATATATATATATTAACGTACACACATAGGGATATACATGCATGTATATGGTACGTTATGGCAGTAGTATTGAATTATTTTCTGCCTTTATTCAACCATTAAAAAGTAAACAACATATATACATAAAAGTAAATGGACGCCTATTTTATGCTGAATGCGTGCGTGTGTAAAATTTTTATGTACTTGAAACATAAGTAAACAAGACAAATGCCTGTTGCATCATAAAACCAGACCACTACTGTTTGATAGTTTACTAACAACTTCGGAGCATGCGCACAGTCATATATGTTTTATGTGCATAAACCAAACCAAATTTACGTAGAAGTATATAAATATATGTTGTTACCACCTATACATAGGTACGTATGTATAGTAAAGTGCGATGTGTAAGTTTGATTCAAACCATTTCCTACTTCATAAAAAATAACTTGAAAAAGAAAATTCAGAGAAACACATAAAAAATTACGAAACATAAGATCTGGTTTTAGTAATTCATTCCTTTACTTTTTTACAAACAACAAAGCACGCGGGTCTACTGGACTGGCGATTCTGGTTGTAACATTCAGAATAAGCTTGTCTTGATAGCGAGATAGAAAGTCATAGTTGATTCAGTTGTATTCCTTTTTACATATCAAGCTCTTATGCTCTTAGTTATTAATGGCCAGACATCGACTTTGTAAATGGACATAACAAACATATCCGCAAGAGTCAGAAAGACTACAACTTACCACATATAGTAGATCTCGACGAAGCATTTCTTAACAACATCTATTAAGTTCAAACCAATATGTTTCAATATAACACAAGTAACAAAGCAATAGTGGGCCCACTGTTAGTACCGTGCACCATTGCTACGCAGATAGTGTACAAAATTTCATTAAAGTGACTCAAAAATGGTAGCTTGTACGCTGAACATTATAAAACAAGACGGACACATGGACAGACAAGCTTAAATCGATCGGTATAAAATCTATCTTAAATTTTCTGAGTGTTGCATACATCCGCGTAAACTTGACATACCCTTGTACGACAAGTCTTGTAGGATATAAAAAGTGTGGTAATTTGTGAATTTTGTTCGTATATTCATTAGAGGAGGTGAGCCTTCACAGCGTGTATAACTTCATAGGATTCAAATCTGACCGAATTTGTTAGTCCATTTGAGCTCACGTCTTACGCTTTCATCTTAGTGCATATTACAAAACGTGAAAAAGATTGACTGTAAACAAATATAAAAAATCTCATGCAATTCCTACTTAGCAAGTGTCTCGTCTGTCTGTTCGCAATCGAACAGATTATCTTGCAATCGTTTTCTGAAGGTACGTCTCGCCATAGATGACAAATTTTGTTCACAAAATTTTGTTTTAATATTTTAAAAATAGGAAGAATCTCTTATTCAAATATCTTTGCGGCTTAGCTGGTGTCAAATATTAGAATTTTCTTCAAACTGCACAGTTTTCTTTTGTCCTTTTCCAATGTGCTTATATGTTGTTTTGCGTTTGCAACCATACATCAATTATACTGCAAACGTTCAAGCGTTGGTCACATACACCGAAAAATAAATCTTTAGATTTCCAAACATTTGTAATCTTTTTTATTTATCGGCTTTCTAATCAGTATTTGTTCACTTATTTTGGAATTTTAACGGCCGAAGCCGTCGTCCAGGCTCGTTAAGGTTTCAAGAAAAATGCGAACCTGCCCTTCCTTCCCACGATAAACATAAATGCAATCATCTGGATTCAAAGATCATTCGTCTGCCTCTGCGTCATCATCTTCAACCGTAAATATTGTCGCTAACATAACTGAGATTTACGATGGAATGATTTAAAGTATGATTAGAGAGACGACCAGATGTGGTCGCGCAGCCAGCTATTCCTCCATAATAAAACAAGTCTCCATAAATCATAAGCGTCAAAAGTAGTCTCTGCACATACTGGTAAATCTAAGTGTGAAGATTTAGGGATAGAAGTGACAGCAGCAAAAGCATCATTTGCGTTAAGCCAGAGCGTGTTTTCCTTCTTTTTTTTTAAGCTCCGACCTTATCTTCTTAGATTGACCCGATTATTTACTAGATTTTGACTGTCACAGCCAAGACGCCGCGAAGACGATGGCGAAATGCTGACGATAGACTTTTCGTACTCATTGTTATCGTTGTTGTTGTTACGTTACGTTGTTGTTACGATGTAAAAACAAAGCGGTTAGCTGTGGGATCGCATAAGCTGAGGTCAAAATTGGACTATTACTTAACGAAGGCAATAGCGTCGATACCATTTAACTACTGCCTTTTCCTCGAATGGGCCGTTGGCAATGAAGCCTCCGCATTTAAAGCTAATGTTGCAAAGTTTGCCAGAGACTTTTTCAGTACCTTCAATAAAATCACAGCAGTTCTGCGCATGTAGGTTGACAGTTAGAAGAAAACGCAACGGCAAATCTTTGTTGCTGTTGGTTGTCCTCCCAGTAAATAAGTTTCCGTACCCGTTTTCTAGCGTTGTCTTGCGCCAAATCGACACTTTGCCGACTATTTTGAAGCTTTCTCTTCGCTTTATTATTTACTTATATGTTTGAATGTTTACTTTCAACGGTTGTTTTCCGTGGGTTATTTTTTATTACTTCACTAGTATAGTAATAAAATGAAAAAATTGCATTTCCCTAAGCAGACGATATTACAACAACGGATAGAGTAGCAAGTTTGACAGTAGCTGAAGCTCAAAAGATTGTTCCCTATCTAACAACATATTTTTTTAAATAGTTATCTTTTCTTCTTCTCCCGTATAAGCAAATAGAACCATTGGGATAGTGTCTGTATGTTTCCGAAGAATATCTTGAGTATTTCAGCGATACCCAATTCAGTACATTTTCGCTATCAATTTGGGTGCTAACTACTTAATCTTTGTGTTTGGCGAATTTTATGTTGATGTCTTCATCTTGGAGTCCAGGTGGTTAAACAGACGTACCGGAAAAGAGACAATCAGGCGGACAAACCTGACTGGATGAATTCATAGTTCAATAATATTTATTTTAAAGAGGCTCCCAAATTTCTTTTAGGGTCTAGGGCGAAGTCTTTGAGGAGAGAACGAGGATTGGATACCCTACAACATCGGATGGACGTGGCCGATATTTTACATTTTTGAATATGTACTACGTTTGTTGTAGGATCAAAAAACCAATATTTTATCGGTTCAATTTGGCCCATTTTCAATACCAACCTGCGTGCAAGAACTTCCTACATTCTTGTCCAATTTCAAGCCTACATCTTCATTTTGCAAACATTCACATATTCATTACCACAGACATTACGCAGACAAACAAACGGATAGGCATGTTCAGAATTCTATTCAGAATTTGATGGCGATCAAGAATATTTGCTGAGGAAAATTGAATTGAATTGAAAATTGACAAAAGTCTATTCCATACGATCGATTTACTGTATGCTCGTATAAACATTTTACAACGCTATGCGTCCAAACGCTTGAGTGCATGATATGATATGATTCATCAATGTAAGGATGACAAGGATTATCACATACCGCTAATGATTGCTCTAAAGTGAATTTCTCCGCTATCAATATATCCTTTTCACGTGATAAGCGTTCTTTAGCCTGTCGCTCTTGTCGGGCGCCATCCTGCAGATATATGTTAATATTTTGTTTGTTTCATTATAATCTCAATATTAATGATTTTTACCTGTAAAACCTGACACTCGGAATCAAATTTTCGTTGTTTCTTTTCCAATAGATTGTTGCGGGCATTTTGTTCTTCTAGCAGCATACGTAAGTCGCTCATTTCATTTGTCATTTTCTGAGCTTTACGTTTCCATTGACCGACAATTTGACGCTGCTCTTCAACTTCTTCGTAAGCATCGGCAAGCTGTAATTAGTTGATTACTTAGGTTATAAGAAAGAAAGAAACACAGAAAAAAAAAAAAAAAAAAACGCATACCTTTTTTTCCAATTGTTTCTTTAAACCAACTAGTTGCTCTAAATCGTGTTCGTGTTGCGTTTGTAAACGCCTTTTAGTAAATTCTAGTTCACGGGCAACATGTTCGTATTTTAATTTATAAACTCCGACGCCAGCACCGCCAACGTTACCGTCGTCATTATCAGCATCTTCGTCTTCAGAAATACCATTTAAATCTGACCGGGCGCATATCAACTCCATTTCTAATTTTTCTGTCGATTCTTGTAAACTTTTGACTTTGGCTTGCTGCTCCGTCAACTCTTTCTCCAAACGTAAACGTTCCCCAGTTTCGGCTTCAAGGCGCTCGGTAGCCATATTGGCCGTTGAACGTTCCTCCGCCAAATCAACGGCCATTTCAGATAACTAAATTTGAAAATAAACAAAAAAAAAAAAAAATTATTTAGACACAATAAAAAAGTAAACAAAAATTTCTTTCGCACAATAACTAATACTTATACAGAGACACACTCTGTGCTCTTAGCTAAAAATAACATCTTATGGTAACATTCCAAACAGAAGAAATCTGTGCCAAACACTGTTTAGACCTAAAGTTGCAAGTGTGCTATAATATGCATAAACTTGACACAGTTAAATACAAGCAGTCCCAACAACAGAGACAACCAACAACAAACAAATATCATATATTTGTTATACCTCTTCCGATATATTATCGTCCTCTTCTTGTATGGTACGATCGTCTTCGGTTTCTGAACAATCTCTAGCTAAAGAATTCGAACGCGAAGTAGACGTGCGAGGTAAAGTCTTTGTAAGTTGGAAAGCTTTAGTCAAAATATTTTGTGAAGAACGAGATTTGCCGATTGGTGGCATATATCGTTCTTGACTATTGCGCTCACGTTGACGCTCTATTAGACTTATGGTGTCGTAATCATCATAGTAATTGGAATTCAAATTCCCAATATTGGACGTGGACGCTGTACGACGTTTACATCGACCCATAGCTGTCCATTCTTCTTGAACGTGATCGGTACGTCTAAGGAAATTTTGAATTTTCTCGCTAAGATGGGCTGAGGCAGTGCGCGAGTCCTCAAACGATGGTGAAGCTCTAAGGGATTGGCGAACCGGTTGTCGTTTGCAACCCAAAACAAACGATAAATTAGCATCGAAGACTACTGGTGATTGCTCAAGATTTTTGATTTCATAAGCTGATGACTGATTTCCAGATGTATAGGTTTGAGGAAACAAGCGTCGCGGTGGCGTTTGTAGACGCGAAATCGTTGAGGTAACACTTGAAGAAATCAAAGAAGCTCTTGACGATGTAGTGCTTAGTGCAGACAACGATGGGCTGGGTGACCTAGGTAGAGTACGTAAATTTCGGGCGGTAGTGAGATCGCTAGTGAAGTCGCTACCGCGTAACGATCCCGTTGGCTTATCTAATTTGGGAAGAGGAAGTTTTAGCGATGCTTCTATAGGGTATAGAAAAGGTGTTGCGACATTACTTGAACTTGTGGTTTTGCTTGCAAGTTCTGAAAAGTTTATAGAGCGCTTATTAAGTGGTGCATGTAATCCGTCATCGGAATCGTAATTAACGCTACGTGTTTTTGTAGTGAGTAATAATTCCTCGTTCGATAACTTTTGCGTGGGAATACGTTCGGATTGTTTAGGCAATAATTTGTTCTGCTTACGTAGGCGATTCTGTGCTTGAGGGGGAACAGGGGGTCGGGGACATGCGACAGCAGTTAGTGATTTACCAGAAGAAGCGTTCGCAGTTTTTTGTGCGAAGAGGGGAGCGCTGCTAGCATTATTGACACCACTTAACGATTGTGGCAGCGATGGTGGTTTTGGCATTAGTGTTTTTCCGCCTGTCGGTGCGCTTAACGACGATTGTGGTGGTGGTGGTGGTGGTGGTGTAGGTTTCGAGCTATGCATTGCTAGAAGTACGCGTTCTATAAATTTGGTATCTTTTTCTTTTTGTTCTGGGATTTGGTTCGGTTTTTCATTCACGTTCATAGAATTTCCTTTATTAGTTAAGGTTTCAATGTGCCTTTCGGTGTTTGCACACTGTGGCGTCTCATTTTTTTTTTGATTACTGTGTACGGGTGACATGGAAACGAATTTAGATTAATTACATTTGTTAGTTTTTTAAGGTATTAATAAACATGCACTTAAAAGCCCCCTAGTTTCGCCAATCAATTGAATCGAATAAAATTTTTATTATTAGGACAATTTGATGCGAGTGTTGCAATGCAAGACATTTATTGTATATTATTTGTTGAAGTGTCATTTATACAAAAAGATACAATTTTTCACATTCGGCAAGTGTTCACGTTTAGTATTCGCGTCGGTAAGCGATTGCTTAATAAATGAAATTATTTAGCTGCGAAACTTTCATTGTCATACTCAAAAATTTCTCGCGTTTCTTTTTTATATAAATGGATTAGAAAGAGTTGTTTCCCTTCTTTTTTTTCTTTTTCTTTTTTTTTTGTGTGTTACACGCGCACTATAGCACTTAGAAGATTTTGTTCTTCTACTGCTCGACAGTGACTGACTGGTTGCATAGGATAGCGTAATCGAGAATCGAGTGATATACTGTGTCCCAAGCACTCGCATTCAGCAAATTCAGAGATTGCTTGCTACTGTTTATATGCGTGTCCACTGTGAGATACAAAAAACTCTTGTGTGTTGTTATTGTTGCTGCTTAAGCTTATGCAAAACAACTTTGCATATTTTATCATTACGAGCGCACATATGTGCACGTTTGCTTGCTAGTTTCGAGATGCCGGCACTTTCCGTACATTTTACGAATATTATGAATTTCGGTTTTTTGTTGTTGCCAAAAGCGAAAAGAAAAACAAACTGATTACAAAATATATATATATATATATATGTATATATTATAATATATATATATAATGAAATCTGTTAAAACTATTTCTTTTTCATTAAACTCTATGATGTCTTAATAAAAATGATATTTATGGTGTATCTGTTAGATCCGTTAGAGAATCGACATAAGCGGGATATATTGCAAATATGTTTTTAAAATTCCCTTTTATTGACCGGACATGAAAACGATGCAAGGAACTGTATTTGAACATAAGTTATTCCGTTATGCTTTCAATCCTTTGCCTGTATTGGGTCTGTAATAAACATTTTAAGCGGTTTCTTTTTGATATAACAAACTGAAGATTCATTCGCAAGAAATGAGGCCATTGTTATCTATTGTCTCTTTCGCAGGTGTCGAACAAATAACTCGTCTTTCGAGTGATAATCAGGAAAGGCAATGCTTTTAAAACATAGCAGATGAACGGGCTGGTACCTCGCCATTCTTCTCCTTCTGTCTTCGAGCAATTGTCAATAGTTTTCCTCAATGCTGTCAACAGCGACAGCATGTTGACGACCTCGTAATATAATGTTCTTCCGATCCTGGCAAATACAAGTCATGATCTTTGCTTTGTTGTCTGCACTATCGTTGGGCTGGCATTCACCAATTGTAAGATATATTAGACACAAGATAATGGTATCTCTTCGTGCGATATTTTAAACTCAAAACGAGATATATTGTGTACACTATGCGCTATATAGTCTCTTGAAAATCCACCCGAACCTATCACAAGCAGGTCTGTGCGATTGTAAACGCAATCGTTCGTCATAAAATTTTTTAAAGGGTTTTGAGAGATGGACTTTAATGCAAGCACGAGTAAGGAACATTTTCTTCCAAGGCTTTCACGGCCCATGCTGTCGTCTTCATCTTCCGGGAGCAATTGATTTGTGGAGCGGATATTTTTCAACCCCAATTTATGGGGTTTTCCGATGCACTCTTTGGATTGTTCTAAACAAAATGATAAAAACCACCGTTGACCACCGCAAACAGTGTAAATACATGCAAGCAGCAGTAGGTTTAACGTGATAGCTTTCTGAAAAGTTTGCTAAGAACTTCGGGAGAGACGCATTTTAAGCACTTTTGTTTAATATGTGCCGCGATATTTGCGTAACGCAAACAGATATTTTTCAAATCTATTTCTGTATACAGAAATGTTAAAAGTACGTTTCGCTCATTGGCATTAATTGTCATGATATAGGCTACGCAGTACTTTGCTTGCTTTCTCTATATTATTCGTATATGTTTTGTTTTAAATCCATTCTATAAGTGATTGCGCTCTCATTCATGTAAATTATTTCCTTTTACAGATAACTTGTTCGGTTCGCTAAAGCATGTCACATTCGCTTAGATATATTGGGTTTTTTTTTTTTTTTTTTTGCAATATAAGCGTGTCTACAAAGTATTGACCCTTTGGAGATTGTCGCTCGAAAATAATGCAATGATACATCAGTTCACAAAGTCTCTGGCATTGTATTTTGATCAAAATTGTGTTCGGTTTGAAAAAGTATTGCATGCGGTCCTATTTCTGACGCATCCGCCATAACATTACAGTAGGTGTACTATTCGACAATCTCAATAAATTTCAATAACTTGCGAATGTCGCCCATCATTTGGGAATGTTGCCCTTCCTAATCTCATTAAAGTAATCCACAAAATTTTATGGCAAAAGAGTCTGAATAAATTTCAATAATTTGCGAATGCCGCCAATAATTTTCGGTGCCCTTCCTAATCTCATTAAAGTAATCCACAAAATTTTATGGCGAAAGAGTTGAGTTTTACACGGACTCTTTTAATCCAAGGTCGACATGTTCCAATCTTTTCCACACAGTTCTGTCGTAGTTTATTTGTTTGTTATTACCAGTCGTAAACCGATCCAGAAGTACGCCGTCTCCCAGCGTAAATTCATAGAAACTAATTCGAATGAGATTTTTTTGTTCACTTTTTGTTACTTCAAGTCGGTTTTGTGGACTTGAAAAGATCCTTCAATACTTTATGTTACGGCGATTTTAAGAATCGTTTTTTCCGGCCTCCTCCGGCCTTTTATTACACAAATTATGCAAAAGTACCTTCTTCTTCATCTTTCTGTGGGAATAAAATTCTGAAATCTAGCGAAACTATATTCGCAAAGCTTGCTCATCTTTATCACACAATATTTTATGTCAGCGTGTAAGGCAGTTGTTTCCAAACTTTTTGTGCCGGCACCCTCCTTTTTAAGAAAAAAATTAATGCGCCCCCCTTTAAAAAACAAAAAAAAAAAAAACCGAAACAATCAGATGCTTCTGTTCACTGAAGTTTGCTGCGAGTAAGCACGAGAATAACCGGGATGTTGCAAGTGCTTATCTTTTGATTCCACGCCCCACCGGTACTCGGCTCCAAACGCGAAAGCGAGATATTTCGATTCGAAGAAGAGTATGAATTGGATGTTTTAGCATTTCTACACCACAAATCCGCGGCGAGGATTGTGGATTACGTTTACTGCTGATTCATTTTTTTTGACACCTACTTGACTTTTTTGGTTCGGTAATTGAAAATGATATTTTGGAAACACCTACATGCCCCCCTAGGGGTGCGCACCCCACAGGTTGGAAACCACTGGTGTAAGGATTCCAATAGGCTTTATTCAGTTTGTCCCTCGGACCGTCAGTTGCTTCAGCTATAAGGCAAGGCGTCTCTTAACATTAAGGCAGCATCGTAAGCCGGACCAATGTTAAATATAAGTGAAAATGTATTTGGCTTTTCCGGTTCAGCTGAGAGTTACCCACCAAAATACTAAGGAAGAAACTAAATTCAAGAAAAGAGAGGGGTCAGAAAGCCTTACAAGTTTTCGTTTTTTAGGGGAACTCTTGAGGTTCATAATAGTGATTTAAGACGACAAGCAGATGTAATTAAATCGAATCCGTCCCAGAGTACTAAGGCTACCATATACTTTACGGCATAGTTCAATATAGAGAAAAAGTACTTGATCGATTTAATACATATTCTCCATGACAAGCATTAAAGAAGAGAGAGCAAGGAATGAGTTTCGTTTGTCTATGCTGGCAGTACACGTTGTACACGTATACGTTTATTTATGCGTAACTAGAAACAGATGGTTAATGAAAATAAGTTTTATTTTAGTTTTAATCACGACGACTTCTTATTCCCATATTACATCATGTGGGCTTAATTTTTTGGGCGTTATATCAAAACAATGCAATAAATATAAATCAAAACGTATATTAGTTATATATGTGCATAAGTTGAAATTTTTTATTTATGCATAGATATGAATGACTCACCTTAGATTCTAGTTTTTGATTTTCAGTCTTGAGTTCGTTGCGATCGTTTTCGATTTTTTCTAATTTAGCTCGTAAGGCATTTAATTCTTCGTTGGCTGCTTTCAATTGCTCTTCGGTGCGGTGGACATTAAGTAGCGGCGTTACGCGCACCAATAGACGCCACCATGGCCAATCCCTAACAGTCATAAAAGCTTTGACATTGCGTTGTATGCAGCGAACTGCCAATTCCTTAAAATTGATATTTTTTTTTTTTTTTTTTTTTTAAATTTTATTATTATTTTATTACATGATTTGTAAAAAAAAAAAAACAAGAAAAGGTGTATAAGGCAAGTGTAACTTAAAATCTATATTAGAAGTTTATTGTCGTTAAAGTTAATTTATTATTCGTGGACATGCTTTTTTAATAATTGCGAATAGTAAATTGATGAGCATAAGCCTTAAAATCGCATTTAATCTCTTGGTTTCTTTTTTACTTACTTATTTATGGTAATTACTAAGCCATCAGCGAAACTTAGTAGATTTTCCATTTTTTATGGCTATCGATAAAA
>KK502722.1:191289-214501 GCA_000688735.1 Glossina austeni | reverse complement strand
ATTCAAAAAGAAGCAAAAGAAGAAGAAGAAATAATGGATTTCTTTTTCCCCAACCTAATATAAAAAAGATTTAGAAATACGGTTTCCATTAGCACATCATTGAGCAGAAAGAATTACTGATAATTATAAAATGCAAAGAAAGCCATTGCAGTGAAGCAACGAACGTGTTTGGAAAAATAAATTTTCAATAGACTGCCTACGTAGAATGTCAGCTTGAAAGTGTTTTTTCAAAACTGGAGGTGGAATTTTTATTTAGGGAGCAATAATTACATATTAGCATTACACACATGCACACACAGGAGCATTAATATAATAAATAGAAGCCATTGTTAAATTAAGTCTATTGACAGCGCTAAAAATTTAAGAAAAGGAGCTTTTCTTAATTCATTAGATAAAAATGAAAGGTCTATTAAAAATTCATTCTACCCTGAATATCGTATTCAAACAATTATTATTGCCATTGCGACGTTAACATAGGCAGGCTAAGGTTTTGTCATCTAATTTAATTCCTTTCGACTTATGGCTAATCCTGAAACTTAAAAAGCTACTGCTGCTGAAACGATTTAAAAAAACAAAGAACGTATCGAAAAATGAGCCACTTTAAAAGATCCATTGAAGATACTGATAAGAAATTTGGTGTGAATCCCAGTTAAAATGCTACCTTGTTACGAAAAAAAAAAGCTAGTCATTCCATCATCTTATTATATATTAAACAACTTTTATAAATAATATTTTATAATGTTTAAATATATGTAACACTTAAAATTACACTTTGAAGACTTTATCAAGTTTTACTAGCGCTATTTGTAACTCGTTATTCAAAAATCGTCATCAAACGAACTAAGACTGTCTGTTTTTGGAATACTCGCTGTCGCTGAAGTTAGGATAGAAAGCTGATAGACCCTCGCATACAATAGACAATAAATTGCAACTTAAAAAAAAAAAAATACCAAGCACATCTTAATCCAAAGTATGATGCAAGTATTTGACAAAAGCATATTAAAGTCTGTTGCAACCACGATTTTCTAATTCGCCAATTTTCCCGATTTTGCTCTAGGAATAATATATATACACTAGCGGTCAACGCTGACCTATGTTGTCTAAATGATTCCATCCACTTTCTCTCTGTTTTTGAATTTAATTTAAAATAGATTAGCTTTGTGGCCCGATGTCGATATCGGGCAAGCCCGATCGTAATTTGAATATTTTACTCGAGAGCAATTTTAAGATCAAAAGTTTTTTCATTCAATAGTGAGAAAAATATTTCGCCGACAATTACAAGATCTCTGTCCATTACAACGAGCCCATAATCAATAGCTATCGCGTTTAGTCGATATCGAGAACCGTAAACCCTGGCCACTGATCTAACCATGCCCATGCCCAGTATTGTTTGAGAAGCAGTTTCATTGTTTGTCTAGAATATGTACCCGGAACGATTAATAAAGGTACACATTTTGTCAGGGGATTATTTCCATCATGTTAGTCTATCCGCTGAGAGGATACCCAAAGGTGAGAAAAAAAAAAAAATCGAGACCGGGAATGAAACTGGACGCAATTAGAATACAATAATGAAAAGGGGCCCAAAAGCGCGTAGCAAATTTAGACCTGTGCGAAAGGCTAAATCCTTCCGTCCATCCATAATCTGCTATTGGAATACTGACTATAGCAGAAATTGTCGTAGAAAATTCGGCGTGATGTCTCCCAACTAATGTCAAAAGCAAGTAAATCGCGTGGCATATACATTTTATCATGTGTTAATCTCCATCTTGATGCGAATGTTTAATGTGTAAATTTAAGTGTAAAAATTATCCCAAAGTGAAAAAACCACCAACGAGTCGTTTCAAGTCGAATGCAATTTTCTTAAATAGTGTTTACAAACATCAAGCGAAGTAAACTTACGATTTCTCGTTAATCGTGCTCCACCCAACTCTGGTATGTTCAAAATTCTACAATTTCAATACTAAGCTTACGGTGCTGAGTGGTGAGTCGGAAGAGTATATAAAAAAAAAAAAAGAGTACAAATGTTAATAGAAAACACAGCGAAAGATTGCGTCTAAATATTGTTGTGCAAGTGTTGAAGGGGGAATTTGAGAAATAAAAGCCAAAGGAAACAATCAATTATTATTTTTATTGTTATACATAGTTGGATAAAATAAAGGTTTAGTAAAGAATGTATGTATATATAAAAAGTAAGCAAACTTTAATTTTTTTAAATATAAAAAATCGAAAGCGCGCCAGGAGTAACCAAGAGTAGTATTTAAAAAAAAAAAACAGAAGAAAAATTATTAAAATACTTTTTTTTTTTTTATGTTATTAGAAAATAGATACATTTCACAGCTTTAAGACTACCAACGTCTACAACTACAATTTACACCAACTACATACTATATAATGTACAGCATTAGGCTTTAAGATTTTGCTTTTATTTTTCGGTCAGTCTCGATGAAGCCATATAGTTACCTCTTTAGTGTAATTCGGAAAAATTTCAACGTGCGTCTGCACTAGTTGAACGGCCGGGACATTTGTTACTTTATATGTGGTGCAAATTCTTGATTTGGGCGTTCTAGTTACAGTGCACACATTCATTGCCAATTGTTGATGAGTTTTTGTTTCAAACTTTTTTAATAATTCCACAATTTTTGGAGACTTGCTAACTACAATATTACCATCTTCTAGAGAATCATACGATTCACTCGAAACGCTTATCGGCGATAAGGAAGAGGTTGAATGTATAGTATGATCCCTGAAATGTTCGGTGTGTTCGTTAGAAATATGCCCCGAATCATCTGAATCAGATTCTAATCCATTTCCATCTTCTTTTAAGACGTCATAGTTCAAATTGTTACTCGTTAAATTATTTGCTCGAAATGCATTTGCGCTTTGTATTACATTAACTAAAAGCTCGGAATGCTTATCGGAAGTTTCTCCTAAGACAGGTGGTATGATTTTACATGATTCCAAGGGTGCTGGTACTAATTTTTCCTCATTGGCATACTTAAGTTCGTTCATAATCTTTTTACGACGTTCGAGGGAAAGTTTGTTATTGGACGGATTACGTTTTATGGGTTTCTTATAATCTTGTCCTTTAGCTAAACGACGGGGCGGAGAAGTGTTAAGGGTTTCCACCTTATGCAGTATTTGCTGACCTTTTTCAAGGCATTTATCCAACAGTTCATCGCTTGTCTTGCTTCGACGCGCCACAGGTACAACGGGTTTATTGGCAGGTGGCGCACATAAACTGACATTCGAAGCAGCGCGCTTCGGCTTAGATGGCAGGATTTGCTGCTGTTTGGCTTTGATCGTTGTCTTCGAATTTTCCTTTACAACCTTTGCTTTCAATTTACTATTAAAATTTGAAGTAGTGTTGTTCACGCCTAAGGCCGAGCGTGGTCTTCCAGAGTTATTCGTGATGTTAGTGGTTTTGTTTGTAACATTTAAAATAGCTTTTGATTCATTGCCAATACCGTGACAAAAGCTTTGACTACGTTTCTGCAAAGGTAAGGCTTTAAAAATTGGTATTTTCGTGTTGGAAGTGTTGGAAAGGTCCCAAACCGATTTCGATTTACTTTGCTTAGTAAAGGCATGACGCATTTGCCTCAGGCATGGCGAATCCGGTGATTGATAGAATTTCCTGCGGGTCAGTGAAAGCGATGATTGTGATTTTTTCAATACTTTTTTATCGCTTGTGTTATTTTCTATGTGTGCGCTGCTGCTGTCGCCTTTAATGTGGCATTGTTCATTAGTGTGTGAATTTTCAAGCGTTTTAGCTTCCGCTATAATATCAGTTACAGTTTCCTGTTCAGATGCAGTCTCAATTGCAGTTGCAGCGGTTTGCTTATGATCTGTCTTTTGTTGTTCAACGATGCTAAGGTTAGCGTTTATGTTATCTTCTGGTTTCTGATAATCGAATAAAATTTTATCGAAACTTTTCAAAACAGCATTAAGTTGATTTTCATCATGAGCTGCTTTTTCCAATTCCTTAAAAATTTCATCTTCTAAAGACGTTTTAGCTAAATTCAAGCTTAACTGACTTTCATCCTCATCATCGCTATCTATGAACGGTTCGGTAAAGTACGTGCTATTGCCATAACATTCGGCATAAGGAGACTGTTGTAGGCTGGAGGTAGACGCCTTGCACACTCCCGACTTTAAATTTTGATCCATTGTTGGCTGATTTATTGACGATAATTTTGCTTGACTGTCTTTCGAGTTTAATGTGTATTTGCCCGTCGCCGTGCCAATAGTACTCAAGGCAGTCATTGAAACTGAGCGTTTACTGGCTTTATACAATTTGCTACTGATTTTTGGTGTTAAATTATCCTCAATTTTATTTCGTATTTTCGAATAAATTCGTCCTACTCCCAAACTTCGGCCATGCCCAAGATTTGTTTGCGAAACATTCGAAGCAGCATTTGAAAGTAGAGTTCTTTTCGGTTTAACATAAAATTTATCCATTTTTTTTTATTTATTTTCTATATATTGATTTTTTAATAATTTATATAATGATTTACACTCATGCCAGTAGTCGCGAAAGCTTAAAACGTTCATTGAATATTAAATTTGAAAAAAGAAAACAATTATTTTTGTTTCGCATCAGGAAATTAAAGTTTTCCCCTTTCGCAGTTTAGTAAGCGGTTAAAATAAGCACTGAAACCACAAGCCTGCTAACTATACTTTCGATTTCTTTTGTTGGCTTCTATCGTAGGTTACTACTATATAGATGTGTAATACGAAAAGGAAAAAAAATAAAAAAAAGAAAAAAAAAAAAAACAATACAAAAAGCAAAGGAAAGTAATCGATGAGCGCGTAATACTAAAAATCGAACGTTGTTGTATCGCGTCTGATGTTTAACTGAATTTCGATTTCTTTAAGTCGGCTTCAAAGTTTTTTTTTTTTATGTATTTTACATACATACATATTTGTATATTTACATGTGTAAAAAGTGTTTATGATGCACAAGTGTTTGCTTTATGTGCATTATGTTCATACGTTTTTAGCATAAACAAACGCGTATTGGGTGAAAAATTAAATGCGAAAACAATACAAATACTTGGACATTTTAACACATATATCGTTCCATGCGACAGCTAATGGCAAGCAAAGTTTTTAGATAAGAAACGATCATAGTGATTATTTATGTATGACATACGCGTTTATTTCTACTCTTCTCGTCTTCTTCGTAATAAATAAATGAAAGGAAAATCTATTGAATTTAATGATTAATTTAAATTTCTAATGCCAAGGGATCGATAAATTTCATTGCTTGTCGCAACTCTATCGACGTGAATGCATCATGTTATGCTTAGCAATTCGCTTGTAATTTTTAAATATATGCGAAAAAAGCACGTAATCAAATGAGTATTCATCAAGTGTCAAGCATTTAGAATCGATTTAACTGCATCCGTCTCTGCGTCCAAACTGATGCAAGTTAAGAAACATCGCATCGCATCGCATCTGCAACAATTTCAGATGAAAATTGAAAACTTGCAACGGATTTCGAAGAAACGATACGAGCCAGTTTTATGTTACACGGGTGTTAGACTAAGGTTTGATTGCAGCCTCACTTAACTATTGCAACTTGTATTTGCAACATCTTTCGACTCATACCTAATCATTTATTTATATATGAATATGAAAGTTATGACGACTTGTGCTACGGCAAAATTTAGTGCGAATCCAAGTTCATGGTCTCGCAGCTAAGCCATAAAGATATTGAAAAAAGAAAAGCTACTCAATGACACTTTGAACTACAACAAATAAGGTTTGGTACAACTTCATGGAATTATTTTTCAGTTTCATTTCAGTTCGACACAAGTTCTTGGGATTATTTTTCACAACAAACAACTAAGGTTTGGTACAACTTCATGGAATTATTTTTCAGTTTCATTTCAGTTCGACACAAGTTCTTGGGATTATTTTTCGGTTTGGTACAACTTCATGGAAGCTTCATGTAGTTGCATGGGACCTCATTACGTGCAGCTGCGGATTTGCTGAACAAAGCGGGCCTCATTGCTTTCAGCCTGATTAGCTCTTTCGCCGTAACAAGCGCAGCTTTTTAAACACATCTTCGTAACAGTTGCGAAACGTTATCCTAGCACTAATGGAAATTCCAACAAAACGAAAGGATCTCTAGATTGGTTTACATTGATACCATTGATAAAAGGATTGCCAGTTTTATTTGATCCCCTTGCAAAATAGATTGCGCTTGTCTTGCTTGAATTAAAGAAGAAGAAGAGATTCAGTTTTGCATAATTTTCGAAAATGAGATTTGCTTTCAAGGAGAGATTTTTGACGGCATCGTCAGGGAACAGTTCCACGGTAGCAAGTGTAGCAGCATAGCAAGTCATCAGCATATTGGAAGATGTTTGCAGTCTTTTGCAGTGCAAATAGGCCGCATACATGCCGAAGGGTAAGGGGCTTAAGCAGCTGCTTTGAGGCAAAGCTATGCTAATGACTAGGGAGAACAAAACCAACTTCCTGTGTACTCTCTTTTCCCTGTTGATTAGCATGAAGAGTTCATTAATGCACATTGCTGGTCGATTTTTTATTTTGATACTTCTATCAGACTTTTTCGAATCATAATTGAATAATAGTGAAGAAAATTTCTTTTAGTCTGCTTATGCATTAACCATCTTTGGGCCATTTTCGATAGAATTCCTTTAAGAAAACTTGTAGCATAAGAGAATATTTTTCGCAGTTACGTTAATCTTGTGTTTATTATTCCAAATTTCAATGCTTCCATTTCACTATTATCCGGCATTTTTTGTCAAAGTTTTACTATATTAATCTGTCTGATTTCTATAACTTTGGACTCTTTGACCAAAGTCGCAAGTCTATACATTTTCCACAAGTCCTTCATTTTTTATTTAAATAAGTACAAATATTTCAGTCGGCCACGACCTAACAAAATACCCTACACTTCTAATAATAAAGTTGTTCGTATGGCAATTTTTCAAAATAGGATTTTAGGAGAGTGGTCTGATCTTAACAATTTTTATTAGTGTTCGTTCTTGGGCCAAAACATGTCAGAGTATTGAAGGTTGCTATGCGCTATAAAGTTGCAACTTCGTTACAGCACAACACATACAATATTTCTTGGACTCCCCCCACGAAAAGTATTGAGGAGAAGTTGCGTTGGAAATGTGATAGCGCAAGCTTCCAACCATTAACACTATTGAACTTGAACGGAGTTGCTCTTAGTATTAGCTAAACTAAATTAAGTGAATAGTTAGGGTTCAAATCTCAAGTGCGTCAGAGTTTTCAATAAAGCCTTAGGCACTTATACTTCAACACTTAGGCTTAGAATTTATTCTCTGGCTAAATACATAATAATAATAATAATAATAATAATAATAATAATAATAATAAATTAACAGTTAACTGTTTTTGTAGAATTTTAGAGTTTTTACTCCCTTATGTTACTATCACAAAAAAAAATTGCGTGTTAGGTCACGTAAATTTAATTTGATTTGATTTCGATCCTCTATCTACGGAAGTCATTAGCGACAACATTCAGTATTTAATGCTAAGCTTTTGCTAATATATCACTGTTTTGACTGACGAATATATTCGTCGACAGAGGTATACTTTGGCGGAAGAATAATTTGTGCTTCTAGCAGTCGAAAGCAAAAGTAGTTTAAGGATTATTACCCGAAGACTATGAGAAATAAATAAAGCTTTAACGACATGCCGATGAGAATAAACGTATGTGTTTGTACACTGTACATAGATCGACTTCTTTTCTCGACGCAATTGATGCAACTGCTGTATGTTCAATTTGTGCTTTCATTACGTTTCTAAGAGACTGCGTTCAATTAATGCCATCAAAAAAGCACACTTTTTCAGATGTGAACATTTGGTTTTGCTATTAATGTTTTAGTTATTGATACTTGTTATGATCATCAATCAATCAAAAAACCGACACAAACATCTGTTACTCTATTTTCTAAAGGGCAGGCATTTGGATATTGAGAAGCTTCGTTCAAAGTCCGTCGACTTCAATCTAACCATAATTTCAATTCGATAATTATCGGAGACGGACTTTTGTGTTTCTTAGAATTGTTAGTCTCCCAAGTATTGCTGTCATCGTCTTTCATCTTCTTGTTAATTCACTTCGTACCTTATAGGTATAGGGCAAGTTTCTGTTAGACGTTTCTCGACTTCAACTTGAACGCATCCTATTTTGATGATGTTTTAAAACTTTTGATTAAATTTATCTCAAAATTGTTATTATTTCGCAATATTAAGTTACTTCATACATATTTTCATAACGGCACACGAATCCCATTAATCGCGCTGTCAGTGGTCTTTCCAGAATAAAGTAATGAAATAACAATTCTCTAAAAAATATTTCCATATTATAATACAACCAGTTACGGTGAGCTAATTGTCAACAGTCAGCAGTCATTTAAGCAAAACAAATGAAAATAGAACAACTAAGAAAATTATATTCGGTCTCCCCCATATACACATCACCGTGATCCTAAAAAAAGGATGCGGCTGATTTTTTCCATTTTCAGAATAAAAATGGAAATTTATGTAATGTGTATGTCGCACTTTATGAGTAGCAAGAGAAAACCACGGAAAACAAAGGCCGTCTGCCAACTATTACACAGTAGCGCAGACAGACGCATGGACTGATCAAGGGATGCATATGGTTGCGTGCATTTCGAATTTAAAACTGGCCAAGAATTTATATAATTTATGGGATTTTTTAAAACTTGTTTGTACGCAGTAGGCATGGCCAAGTTTTTCCATTTTTGTAGAGGTTCTACAGCATTACCCACAGAATAAGCGTTCAAATTTTTAAAGATTTATCAGTAGTGAGCAAAAATCATTTTTTTTTTTTTCGTTTCCAAAAACAGAGGTGTCCTCACTTTGCGTGGCAATGTGGCTGCGTATAAGAACTTGCCATGATCGCGGCCAGGAGAAAGTTTAAAGCAGACATTACGCAGACGGACAGATGGCCAAACTGGCAACCAGACAGAAGGGCAGTGGACATGTTCAAATCGATTCAGAATTTGATGCTGATCAAGAAAATATTGTGAGGCCGTTTCAGCCCTATTCTTTGGCTGGGGCAGCTCAGCGGCCCAGGGAAGGAAAACGCAAGAAAATTTCTATTTGCAGTGACTTGATCCTTTCATTTATTATTAGTTGATTACATTTAGCGAATTTAATTCAGAGTTTATAAATTGTAAATTGGGCCTAACTTCAACTGACTGGCTCGAAAGCCTCACTACGACTGACTGGCTCGAGAGCCTAACTTCGACTTCTTGCCGGCTCGAGAGCCCAGCATTGACTGCCTAAAACTAACTTTCTCTAACCTACTCGTAACCTATACTTATTCTAACTTATGCTACCCCTAATCTATTCCTAAACTATTTCTTATTCTGCTCCTAAGTTATTCCTAAGCTATCACTTATTCTATTCCTAAGCTATTCCTAAGCTATTACTTAGTCTATTACTAATCTATTCCTAAGCTATTACTTATTCTATTACTAAGCTATTCCTAAGCTATTACTTATTCTATTACTAATCTATTCCTAAGCTATTACTTATTCTATTCCTAAGCTATTCCTAAGCTATTACTTATTCTATTACTAATCTATTCCTAAGCTATTACTTATTCTATCTTAAGCTATTCTTATTTTAGCACTCCCCCTCCCCAGAGACGGAGAGTCCGTGAGGCCAAAACGAGGGTATGACTTTGGGTCCTCACAATATATACTTTGTCGGGTCTCTGAAGCTTTCTTTTGGGCTTTGCGAACGTTTTGACACAATGAATATAACCGTCATCGTCCGGTGATGGTGGAAGTGAATGAAACTAACAAAATTAATTTAATTATCCAGTATAACAATAGTGGGGCTCCTTGATTCGCTTTCGCGAAATTGTTAAGAAGACAATCAGCATATTATTCAGGTAAACTATATTAAATAACAGAATGTAGAAAAATTGAAACTAATCGGAGGTTTCTTTTAAGGCCAGGTTTCCCTTTGTTACATACATTATAGAGGTTGGAAGAATTCCAATATTCTGTTATTTCTATAAGTTTAAGCAATTATTTAACATTCTTGATCGTTTGTGTAAACAGTCCGCGTTCATAATAACGTAACAGGTCATAGTTGCACCCTATCTACAGTAGGACTAAACTTCAAGCTTCAGAAAAATTGAATATCTGCCAACTTCGCACTAACAATTTGAAAAAGCGTACCACAGAACCTTTTCGGCAACTGAATCCATTAATGTAGATACAGTTCTATGCTTAGGTGAAAATTAAGCATATGTTTAAAAAGCAAAATTTTCAAAATCTATGAGGCAAACGAAACATATATCATAAGCAAGCAAGGTATTCATATATTAAATTAAAACCACATAAAGCTTATGGAGTCGTCAACACGGTTAGGGCCACAGACAGACGAAAAGATATTCAAGTTGTGTTAACTTTTGTTATGTCTTGATGGCAGACTGCTGACTGATAGGCTTCAGAGAACATTATCATGATTTTAATAAAATGCTGGGAGTCAACAAAATGACAGCAGATCAAATAAAATTTTCCCTATAGAGAGTATCAACCGGAAACATTACGTTCTAGTTTCAAATGTGCTGACCTGTCTGTCTACTATCAATGATGAGAGTGGTAATGGTTCAGAATCGAGGCTTTTAATCAATCAATTTAACCCTTTATCACCATGTGTAAGGAATTGAATTTACTTGAACTTTGCAGTGCAGAGCTTTCAAGGAAGTCATCGAGTACTCATCAAACAATTTTTCTGACTATACTCATCCATTGATAATTTCGAATGTCTCATTATCATATCTATGGATCGTGTTTTAGATGAATTCAAAAGTCTTTGAGTCAAAATCGAGTTTTGGAACGTTTTCTAAACTAATTGCTTTTCCGACTCTCTAGGCAATTAAATCGTCACTTTTTACGTTTCCGTTGAAGTCTATTATGGCCACGGGATACACGTCGATCTATCTGATTCCTTAAGAGAATGAATTCAATAATATTCTACTAACTGAATCTTGATCGTTAAGTGAGATACACTCAATGTTACTTTCGATCTTCAAAAATTTATTGCTTCTGTCGAAAAGTCGTAGTTTATGACTAGTACGGGTTTTCTCTTTAAAACAAAGTGCATTTTAAAATAGATGATCTGATATTCTAATCAAGAGATCATTACGCATTATTTATAAAGAAGATCATAGGCTCATGATTTGCGGTAATCAGTATGATGAATAATTGAAAAAAAATTTTTTTTTTTTATAAACGGTAGTGGCAGCCGACTAAGAAATTATGCCACTGCCTTTAAAAATTCGAAACAGTGTAACGGAAAGCATGTTAATATGTGTTGTGCATGCAGACATAAGCGCAAATATAATCAAACGGTTAGCCGTATTCCCAATGACAAATCAACTACATCCATATTATTGTCCGATTATTTGGTGAAAGTCAGTTGGTTATGGCAGCAGCTATCATTATATATACAAAGAAAGAAAGAAAAAAAAAAGAAAAAAAAAAGACATTCGATTGAAAGGCCAAAACCACGTATTTATGTGTTTCCATACTTGCATGCACGCATGCCTGCATATATTTATGTAATTCATATACACATACATACACTTTTACTAACTAGGAAAACACTTAATAATCCATATAGTACCAAGAAGAAACGCCATATTTCACGAGCAACATTACGTTGCGTACACATTTGTAGGAACATGTTGATATACTCCATATGTTTACCGAACGCACTACTAAACGTATCATTATTATGCTTATAGCTAGAAGAACATATTTCTTCTACCGAACGATCAATATTCACTTTATTAACGACCGGCATAAGAAAGAGCAAAAAGAAAATGCATAAAAAAGAAAACGATGCTTTGAATCGCTTTGCAAGACGAATTAAGACGAATGTTAAATGACAACTGACTGAGCTGTTGAGATTTATGAATTTAATTTATGGAAGCAAAAGATCACCAAGTGTTGAACTCTAGTTGTATTAAATTGATGATACATTACCATAATAGGGCGTTGATGTGATGTGTGTGGTGTAGTGAATACAGGAGGACAGTAATGTCGTTAATATACAAAACGACTATTATGTTGCATTTGGTTTTTCATCATTTTTCATATGAAAGCAGCGTTTATATAATTTTTTCATCATAATTATTATTTTTGTAAATGAATTGTCTCAACAAATTTGTTTTTTTCAACATCTCGACATGAATATAAACGTGGCCATAAGCATTAAGAGTTAAGAGTCTACGCGTTCGTTTCATTTTCGCAATTAGCGGTGCATGCAATGACGTCAAACAGCAGTTAACGCAAACGTATTTATTAATCACCATATTCTAATGATTTATTACTAGAACTACCAAGTACTTCGTTTTGACCCCTTTTCAATTTTCGATCTACAAAAAAGTGTTACAAGCCGTCTAATGTCCCAAAATTTTGGGCGATTTTTATTTATATGAAAAGAATATTAAATATTTGTAACATTTCCTCTTCACGGGATCGGAAGCTATAAGCCAAAGTATGAAAAAAATGTTGATGCTTTTCCAAGTTAAGATTCTTCTATATCGCGAAGGTCCCTTTCTTTACTCGATTAAGAAATGTTTATGCCCATTTTTAACTTCTTATCTTCATTTTTGCGGCTGTGACCATTCCACAAAAAAAGGACATCAAAATGATCCCTTTTAGTAGAAATAGGTATATGCAAAATGTCGGCGGTATTTCTAGTGTTAAATATTGCTTCAAAATAAAGGCAAGCATAATTACCTTCTCTTGTTTACTACGAGCAAATACACGAGTTGAAAGTTTATATTTTGAAAGGTAACAACAGGTAAAGACAAAGAACTAGAAAGGAAACTTTTGGAAGACCCATAATTAAATTAAGAGTTTGGCCGTTTCTTTTAATTGGTTTAGCACCACGCATATCGTTGGAAACGAATGACAATCAGCAAATTAAAAATTAGAATGTGGAATACCAAGGAATTGACCGAATTGAATAACTAAAAATTAATTTTCTCACGTCGCTGTGCATAGCATGCATTGTTCGTTCTTAAGCTTGCCTTCAATTTCAACAATAGCCCTCCACAACACCCATCACTAATTGCTTCAAATTTTCGCATAGATTTAGATTCGAAATTTTCATTTTCTTATTGCCACTTGCGACAACGTTCGCCTTGTGGAATGTTACCCAGTCCAGACAGTTGCTATTCCTTGAAATGCTTTATATAATCCATTACAATTGTCCGATTGCAAGCTTTTGTAGTTGGTCCGGATTGATGCTGTGTTTCGTTAATCTCAAAATTAAAATCTTCAACGCATTACAGTTTTTCTCTTCACATCTTCTTCAGTGAAGCATTTCGGTAAACAATAGAGGATTTTTTTTTCTAAATAAAGAAACCGAGTTACATTTAACACAAATTCTCGAAAAGGGCTTTTAAAGTGTAGGCATTCATCGAAAGTTAAAAACTTCTATCAAATGATGAATACTTTAATATGAATTCTTGGGAATAGTGAAACGCAAAACGAAAGAATTTAATTCAATTACTTGATGTTAGCGCAGCTTTTAAAAATTCTACTAAGATTTCGTTCGAAAAAGCTTTCGTTTCATATATTTTTCCAATAACATTATAAAATAAGTAAAAGTGCTATTGTGGGGCGGGACTCACTGTAAAATACCCTACACGTTATAGGTATTCATTTAATGAATTTTCAAAATGAGACGATATATGCGGCAAGTGGTCGCAAAAGTGCTATGATCCGAACCATTTTCAATGGGCTTCATCCTTGGGATAAAACATGCCAGTATACCGAATTTCATTAAAATATCTCAGAAGTTGCGGCCTGTAGGTTGAACAAAAGAATACAAGGCGGACAAGTGGACCCAAGCTTCAAAGAAATGTGGATCTCTCCCAAGTCTTTCTGGATGTTGCATATATCCACACAAACTTAGTATGTCTCTGTGCCGTAAGTGGTGTAAGATATAAAAATTTAATTAATTATCATTAACGCTCCAACAGCTAATTAGGAATAATTAATTAACATTCAAACGAGAACTTTCCTGATTTATCAAATTATTTTTAATTAAATTCATTCATTGTACATTTAATTACCAAATTAGAGATGGACACGTGTCGCCGTCCTCACCGTGACATACTTGAGCAAGGAATCGTTTAACGATTCAATAGCGTCTCAAATGCCCTAAACAATGCAATCGAAAACCATTATCTCCAACAGCAATGAGAAATTGTCCTTGCAGCTGAGAATAAAATTTTTACTACGCTAGAGCTTACTATAGGATCTCTAAATACTTAAACTAAGAACGTGTCGTGACTTTATTCGAAAATTCGATTTATTTTTTCGGACGGATCTTAACGCTACTCAAAAGATGTTATCATTCCCACTATAATTTTTTAATATGTATGCGTTTGTTTCACTTCCATGTAAACCATTTAACGTGTACGCGTTGTAAAGCTTACTTTTATTTGCAATAAAAGTATTTGCAACAACTTTTATGCGTGGCTGACTACTGATGTTCACGCACTCATCTCGAATTGCGCCTGAAATGTTTCATGAAAAATGCTGTTATTTTAAATTCAAAAACCTTTCAACGTTCTACTCTAACTAGAACACCTTATGTGTTATATGATCATTAGTGGCAGCTGGTTGTCACGTGTCCATCTCTAAAGACGACTGAAACTATCGGCTTTGCCCACGATTTATGAACAATTCAATATGAATTAACAAATTCAAAAAGCAGTAAGTGACGACTATTTAACGTTATGTCTGCCAGTAAGAAATGTATGTTCTTTTAGAGAGATTCACACCGCCTTAGTGCAAATGTTTAATAATTTAATTAATGTGTACAAATATTTTCGTTTAAATGTGAACTTGACATGACGTTCAGTATTTGCATTTGCGCTTTTTCTGGAATTTAATACGACAATCAGTTCAGTCTTTCACATTTATTTCCTTTTTTATCAGGCGAAGTTAACAAATTTTTCGTTTTGCCTTTGAAAGACATTTATTTGTTCCGACAAACTTTCTTATTACATATAAAAAAAACCTTTGCATACACAAGAGCAATGTAAAGAAAATATATGAAATATTTTGGACGCCCGCAATGGACAAAAGGAGAAACCACCAACGAAATGCTGATCTTTGACAGAAGTCTATTGCTGTCGACATTTCAGAAAGTTTCATATTCGCTAGTAAAGGAATGAAGCCTAAATGTTTTAATAGGGAAACCATTTTATACTACATTTTTATATTAGGGCGATTTGTATTTAGTATCAGATCCATATCAGCTACATATCATACATAACTTGTTGAGCATATTTTAAATTATCATTTCTTCAGAGTACGGCTAAGGGCGGACGACTTGCAAATCAAACCTATTAAGAAAATACTTGTGACGTCTAATCTTTCCATTCCGAATTTGAAGAGTAGAAATCCAACAGAAATCAAACGACCACAGACAGGTTATGGTCGAGAGTCGACATGCTCATATGATAATTCCAATATATATATTATTCTTTAATACATTATTAAAGATGTCATAGCAGGATATCAACAACGAATACCTCTCCAGAAATGTTCTTTTTAAAGGAAATAATTTTTGGAGAACCAACGTCTTGTTAAAAATAAATTCTTTTTTTAGTTTCTAAATTTGATTATTATGATAGATTTGTTCTTAGCATGTAGCCAAACAACTAACAACTAGCCTATCTAACCCTATAAGATCATTTTATTCCAAAAAAACCCCGGATAGCGTGTATAGCGAATTGTCATTACGTTTAACGAAATACATATCAATAATAACAACAGAATAAAAACAACAAATTAAGATACAAACGGTTCTTGAACCTCGCAAGTTTAGCACAAAAAAGCCTGTTTGAAGAGATCCAACTTGACTTTTTAGAATAAGTTGTATTTCTAAATACATATATACATATATATACGTATTTTGTATATTTTCTAATTACTCTCTGGCTGCTGGTTGGTTGATTGTACAGTGACCTTAGTAAATTACAAAAAAAAAAAAAATATCGAAAAAACTGAAAAACTGCTTCTCTTCTTTCCCTCCACTGCTTCCACGATTCTTATATAAGCGAATTTTGAAATTCTTTTGTATCAAACTACTAAATGTACGTTTGATGATGTATTGTAGCTTTTTTCATATTTGTGCTTGTGTTGCTTAAAAATCTGTTGCATTACAGCAATGGCTGAATATCAAAGACAAGATGGCTTGTAATTGATGAATGTACTCTCATTGCGTTTTTGTTTTGTCCATAATGAATGGATGCTGTTTTTGTTGTTGTGTTCTTTTAACTAATGGAGCCTTAAGAATTCGCAACATTTAAAGTCAGAACGCGAAACGTTTAGGTTGTAATGTATTCGTTCGCTTAAATATTAAAATATTGAGTTTTAAAATTATTCTGTGAATACTCTTTAGAAAACTCTTAACATTAACTGGACCTGTAATTGCCATTATTGCCGTTCAGACATAATGAACGTATTTATGTTTTGGATTTTAATAATCGGAAGGTGTTTAAGCGGTTAGTTCTTTCTTTTTTTCTTCTATATTTTTTTTTTTTTTTTTGATCGAGATTATTTCATTGGACAATAACGGGATATACAGATTTAAAAAATGGATCATTAGAAAAGCTATACGATATTTAATTAAGACGTTATTTAAAAATATTAAGCTTCGTTTCTTCTAGAGTGTTGGTGTGCACGTTTGTCTTATCAAAAAGATAATTGCGAAGGTTCAGTATTCGGTGTCGTCCAAGATGTCTTACGCAATGAAGTTATGGCACTTTTAAATCCTCGCTTTCGCATTTTAGGCAGCCAACGTATACATTACGATCTTTACACTCCTTTAAATCCCTATGAAGGTCAAATTTTACGTACAGGAGACGTAAGGGCTTTAAAAAAATCACATTTTAATCCCGCTTGGCCGGTTAGGTGCGTTAATGATATTCCTGCAAATTTTTAATACGGATTATTTGAAGTGCTACTTTCCAGAATTGCTATACATGGTTGGGCTGGTAAGAGCACCTCCTGTTCAAATGCAGCTTTAAAAGATGCTTATTTGTCACATGGAAATTTCAATGTAATAATCGTTGACTGGAGTGTCATATCACATGACATCAGTTACCCGCGCATTTCACAACAACTGTCCGAAATAGCTGCGCATTTGGTGAAATTTATACGTTTCTTGCAACGTGAAAAGGATATCGAGCTTAGTAAAGTATATGTAATTGGCCACAGCGCTGGCAGTCATATAGCTGGTTTGGCTGGCAAATTGCTCAAACCTCAACAACTTGGCGCAATTATTGCTCTTGATCCAGCCGGATTGGCACAACTGGGCTTATCGGCCGACTATCGTTTGGCTCCTGATGATGCCCTCTATGTGGAATCCATACATACCGACACAAGCCACATGGGAAATCCAAGCTTTGAACTCAGTCATGCTGCATTCTTTCCAAATTGGGGTCAAGGACAGCCGCAATGTCCAAATGCAACTGCAGCTGAATTTGATTTCGCTTGCGATCACTTTGCAGCCTTATACTACATGGCAGAATCTGTGCGAAACCCGAAAATATTTGGTGCTATGAAATTATCAAATTCTGCATGTATGCGTGGCTATAATTGCACTTGTTTAACCGGTAGTTATGAATGTCCAGCAGACGCTTTTATGGGTGGTGAACCGGTTGTGCCCAAGGTCGGCACTTATTATTTGTCAACGAAAGCAAATCCCCCCTTCGGCGTTGGTAACGTGGTAAGAATGCGCAAAGTCAAGAAACCCAGATTCTTGGAAAGTACTTTTCCTACTACCAACTTATTTAGGGGATTTTATCGGGGTTAATGTAAATAAGTTTCTTTTAAGACAAACTTTTATAATTGCTTTTATATGTACAAATATGTGTAGGGCATATTTAAAATATTACAAGAAAACTTAACAAGTATTTCATAAAAACACTTACTTGACTGGGTCCAATACGGTAAGTAGCCGGATCCAACTCGTTGGCACTTAAAATTTGTTCGACGGTAACATCTTTATGAGATTCACCGGCCAGCAGACCGAACCGTCGTTCAAATTCATTCAAGGGCACGGACTCAGGAAAACCAAAACGATGCAATCGTGCTGCCTCTAACACTTGAGAACCACGTAACTATTAATTAGAAACACAAAAAAAAATTACTAGGAAATCTTAATTTCTATGGACTTGATGGACAGACCTGACTTCTAAGAAGCGGTATATTAACTAATTCCTCACTGGAAGTTTGTAAAACCGACGTGTTAGGTGAACCGCTAGCCGAAAATGTAGGCTGCTGACCAGCATTGTGTTGCAGCAAATAACAGTGCACGAAATGCGTGCCGGTACGTCTCAAAGTGTCAATGATCCCATCGACAGTGAATTTCACTTGCAGCATGATGGAATTTCTTTTTACACCAGCTGAAGTAAAAGACCGTCGTATGCTAGAAACACGGCGCAGAGAATGTGTACCTTCTAGACCAGCAAAAGAGCCACAGAAAACTATCCCGCCACTGCTACGAGTTAGAGAACCAATATAAAGGCGACTAATTTCATCTCGCGAGCTGTCTTGCAATAACGAGCCCGCATTGCGTATGGCTGGATGTTCACGACTATTACGGACCCATCCATTAACCATATATAAAACTGGATTTGTACCTTGCAAATGTTGCAACACAAACTGTTTTGATCCGTTGCATTTTCGCAACAACGTCTGATGCTCTCGATCCCCGTAGTGAGAAAAAAGACGTTCAAGGAATGTGTCATCGTTAGAATTGGGATATATAGATTCCTCATCGAGTAGCCACAGTAATCCACGACGATCTTGCTCTCGCAAATCCCTCTGAGAAGAGCGGACTACATGGTTTTGCGGTGCCTTATCAATGAGTGATACTAAAGGCCCAGGATTTGTTTCAGACATACCCTCGGTTTCGATTTCTACCAGTTCTTGAGCGTAACGGTCTCTAGGCGCTACTAGTGTATTATGGTGGAACAAAAGCTGCAATCTTTCTTGCAAATAATTGTGTTTCAAATCGGACAGAGTGGCACCTGTTTGTGAACCACAACTGGCAGGATTTTGAAAACCTGGTGTATCGATTAGAATTATGGAAGCTATTGTATGGGCAGATGTGCAAATGGCTTTATTAATTAGAGCTATTGCGGCAGCCAAAGCTTCCGAATATAAGCCAATAACTAAAGCTTCCAAGCACTCCCAGGCCAAATCGGGAATATCGCTTAAAGTCTTTGAGGGACTTGAACTGCCTGATGCGTTTACATTGAAAGCTGCCCCCGATAAGTCCTCTAACGAAACGCCAAGTAAGGCGGCCGCCCTTCTGGCTGCTGACGGATTCGCAAATTGAGTACGCGCAGTAGGACCCGAACCAACTATTGTGACTCCAGCCAAGCCCAAATGGTAAATGGAAGCCAATATACTCCATATTCCACGTACAGCTCTGGGATTTATGTTTAACGTTTCGAACGCCTGAACAGTACGCACAAATTCAGCAGCTGATCGTTGCCGATCTTCGAGTTTCTGTGGTAATGAAACAAACGGATGATTGTCTTCTGACGGTATACTTTCTAAATGCAATTCTTTCTGTAAAGAACCGCAAGCACCAGCCAATAACCGTGTCATTATGTGAAAACTGTGCTCATTAGGCAAGCGTCGTCCAGCACGTTGTCGTTCTGGTAAAAGTACCTGAAAACTAAAAATGTAATAATTTCTTCGAAAATATTCATTGCATAGAATACCTGAATCGATGCCGAAGCTATTTGTCCAGTTTGATCGAAATCCAAGCTTAACAATTGGGTTAAACGTGTCGCATTCGAATTTAGGCAGGTCTTAGTGTTACCAAAAGCTTCCAGAATTGCATTAACTGAGTTGACTTTCTCCGCATTTAAAAAATTATTATAAGAACCTAAAATCAAGAATAAAAAAATGATAGAGAGATAGATAGGTTTTTTGTCATCACGAAAAGTAAGAAATAGTGCTATTAGGTGCATTAATAAGTACTTTCGGCTGGAATATGTTGCTTCATAAACCATATCTAACTCGTTCAATTCTCCCGAAATTTCAAGTAAAAGTAAATTAGATATAAACTTTAGTTATGTACATGCTTCCGTTTAGTCTTTATCCAAGTGTAAAGAGATGGATGCAATGGATTACAATGCAGGTAAACTGCGAAAATGCTTAAATTGGCTTGGAGTAAAGATGAGTGATAAGCGATGACACACTTAGAATGCGGTTAGCGAGATTTCGTACAAAGAAATTTTAATCTTGAAAACGATGAAAAATCGCCTACGTCCGTCCATCCGTCTCTAGCAAGATCAATTCAGAAAGTGATTATTATAGCAAGTATTATTTAAATATTTTTGAATTTTATCAAAAAACCAAGAGAGTTGATAATTAATACGCAAATAATAGATTTTTGTGCAAATGTAAATTTGAATTCTATCTTCTATCTTCTTCTGTTCATCGCAATAGATCTTTGTCATGTCATGTGGTGTTGTCAACACTCTCATCGCCATCTTAAATGCACAATTATTATGAATAGTACGTTGATGACAACTTACCAGCTGCCAACGCCAAGTAATAGAGTGCATGTCTGAAGCTGGTTGTTTTGCCAGAACCGGAGCGTCCCATAAATACAAGACTTTGATCTCGTCTCGTTTCTAACATTGTCCTGTAGGCGGTTTGGGCAAGCGAATAAATATGCGGAGGCATGTCCTCCGTCTTACAACCACGAAACATGGAAACAACCTAAAAAGCATTTTAAACAAAAGTCAACAACCGAAAGTTTTGAAGCTGTTTGTCACCTTTTCAGAGTATAACGATAAAGGAGCCATTGGATTGACTACAAGTAATATGGGTCCAGCTTTGGTGTATATCAGATTGCTAGCATAACGTTGGCGCAAACAATGCAGCAACGACGCCTCGTTTAAATGCTTCAGTTCACAAATATCTTCAATTAAATCCAGCGAGGGCGAATTCATTTTTTCCACATCGTCCTCATCTACGGTCATTTCTTCGCTATTATGCAACAGTTGAATGACCACCTTATGGTTTTCCAAGTGGGCTTTGGTTTGCGGCAAGCGTAGAGCAGCACAAAAACCGCCACGATGTACTAGCCACACACGATCGTTTACGTTGCCATCGTTAGCAGCTGCGTATTTATTAACGTTGCCCTCTTGCGCATGCTGCTCTTGTTGTAACTCATTTGCATTGTGACACTAGAAGCAAAAAAGAAAGAAAAGAAAAAAAAAAACAAAAAAAACAAAAAAACGACAAATAAGAACAAATAAGTGTACATGTTACAAGAATTACAAAAACAACTGGTTTTTTGATTTGTTGTTTTCATTATAAATTTCCCATGTCTGCTAGTTTTGCTGTTTTGCCAGCTACCCCATGCACATGCACATGCACGTTGCGTGCATGCATGTGCCTGTAATCATAATAACAGCAGTAACCAGCCACTGGCTTAAAAATACATAATTCTAATATCAACTAATGTGGAACACACACACACATATAGAGATTTTCTTACTTATGCATATGCATATGCATATGCATACGCCTTTGTGCTCATATATGTAAGTGTATGTTTATATATCTCTTTCATAGATAGAAAAATCCCACATTAGACATTGCACCAGAACATATTTGAATTGAATTGAATTCAAGTCATAGAGCAAAAACAACACAATAACACAACAACAAACAACAAACAACAAACTAGTCAATATACATTTACGTCTATTTTTGGAGTTGAGCGTGTGTGTGTGTGTGTGCGTGTGTGTGTTATTTTTCTACTTCTTTGTTTCACTCATACGACTTCCTCATAAACTCACGAATACGTTTATTTGATTTTTTATTGCGCCTACAGATCCATATAGACAGCGCGATCCCTCCATCAATTGCCAAAGCTGGAGAAGAGGCAGAGGGCGTTATAGGGCAAATACATATACAACGCTTATATATATATATATATATAAATATATATTTGTTTTTCGATTATTTTTAGAATTCATTTTAATAAGCTTTTGTTCCTCTGGCACGCATTTAATAAAAGAAAAACATCCGCGTCAATTGAGAATCGGTTACGCGAAATTGCAGATAGATTCGGAGCTTGAATTAATTACCATATCTTTGTCCTAAATAGGACTTCGTTGATAACCCTTGACACGTGACACTTCTATGAATATCTCGTAGAAAAGTTTTTTTTCTTTTGCTTAACCGTTCGAGTCCCAGACGGTTTTGAAAAAACACTGTCGAAGATTCCCAGACAGTTTTGAAAAAAACTACATAAAGACATAAAATCTAAACAGCGCGATTGCGCTGCTTGGGATTCTTCAACAGTTTTTTTTCCAAACTGTCTGGGTTTTCTCGACATGAAATCTGAAAAGCGCGATCGCGGTGCTTGGTACTCAAACGGTTAAATATATGCTTTGAATATGAATGCATTTTCCTCAAGCGTTCCGAAAAGACTGCCTGAGCCTTGCTGTTAGAAACGTACAACCTAATGGCGAGCTTCTCTAACAGATTTAAACCTGCTTGCATGCTCTTCATCGAGTGTTGTTGTGGGCCGGTATAATTACTTTGAACCACTTTGAGTGCTTAATAATTAAATAAAACATCTGTTCTCCGTTCATTGGTTTTTAGATCAAGAGGTAATGATTATTAGAAGCAGTTTGAGGGCATTAGTATTACGAAGCGAGAGGTGAAATTTTTGGACCGAAGCATTTGCCAAAGATCTTTTCATTAATCAAGAACAAAAGTTAACAGATTCGAAGGCGATCATATACCGCCCCCCTAGTCCTACCCATAAACGATGCCAGCTAACAATTGAGTGTAGCTACTATTATGGCTCTCTCAGTCGCTTCCTGGGAAACCTAAGTATGGTTGTAAAGCTGAAATTGTCTTTGCAACTTTGCCGCTTGTCTTGAGCAACTTTATATTAGGTTGGGGAAAAAGAAATCCATTATTTCTTCTTCTTCTTTTGCTTCTTTTTGAATCCAGCTTTGTGTAAATGGTTTAAAACTGTTTTATGGTCGATTTTTAGCTCCTGGTCGATGTTACGACTGCTAACACCGATCATTTCTCCGATTTTATCGACATTTTCGACGACCAGCCTACCTGTGCGAGGTGCATCTTTAACA
>KK502722.1:178791-189935 GCA_000688735.1 Glossina austeni | reverse complement strand
GGATATACTCGAGATATTTGCAAAAGCTGTGGCGTACCGCCACATAAACTTAGATATCATACTCTAAACAAATATTAACTTGATTTTGTCACTTGAATCAAAATAAATAATAAAAAATATTAATTAATTCTATTAACACTATTTTACTATTTTATATTTTTCAATGTTTATAAATACGTAGCTGTTGTTTACATATATTTGAGAACTTCACTAGTTATCACACGTAAAAAATGCCCGGTGGGCGGGTAGCAAAAATTGAGATGCAATTTTTGCGGTCGGCAATGTGTTAAGATTCAAAGATGCACCACTTACACAATTGGCCTCGTAGTGCCTTAAACGAAAGATGCCCTTCAAGAATGACTGTAGTGTCACCATTTTTGTATATTTCCCAAAAATTAATTTTTTTTTTTAATACTTAAATAAATATAAAATATATATAAAATATTCTTTAATATTATTAATCGATTAGTTTTTAATTTTCTTAAAAATATTGTGAAATATACGCTCTTTCTTAGGTTATTAGATTGGTGTTATTCGCTAACACATCGGTCAATAATTCTCAATACCCGTATTTGGAAAATATCGCTGGCAAAAAATTAACGTCATTTGTTTACGAGTGAGTTGTTGCAGTGGTTTTTCAAATTTCAAATTTTTTTTTCAATATTCCAGCATTGTGCGATGATTAGAGAATACTTTTTGAATATAAACACCATGGAGTCTCAGCTTTAGCTTGAAAACAACAATTTGTTGATTGTTTGCTAATGTCAAAGGAGGCAGAATGGACAACCATGCTGTTTAATGCAGTGCGCGTTCAAAAGAACAAGTTACATGAGGAAGTATCAAAAGGTCTGGAAAATTATTTTCGATAATCGAAGAGTGAAGCTGAAAGTAATGGCTAGCATTCTAAAGACGACAAAAAGCAAAGCAAAATTAAATTCGATTAAAGTTCGAACTGCTGCTGACCTATTCATCGCGTACTCCCAGCAGCTATTATCTGTCTCCTAATGATGATTTAATGCTGCAGGGAACAAGATTTAGATCAAATGAGCTCACTGTGGAAACTGAAGCGTATTTTAAGGGCTTCTGAATCTTATCCGATACATTGAAACGTCAGAGTGGCATTTGAATAATTGAATCAAATCATATTTTAAAAAGCATATTTTTTTCTTTCTTAGTTTCTGGAATTGTTAATCGATGTAGTGGTACTAATTTTTATATCATTCGTTTGGCAACCTACGAATTCTTTGTACATTCCTTGGAACGTGACAGACAATATGAGGTTCGAAGTATTTCGCAACATCTCCAAAGCAACCAATATCTCGATCAGTCAGATTGTGTCGCCTGAATATGGACAATGGTTACGCCTTTTGCAAGGATGGCATGTTTTAGTTAAATTTGGCTTTTTCCGACAATTTTAGTAACAAAGCGAGCCCGTAAAAATTAATCAATTATCCTATACATGTAAATATATGTATTGTCTGTCTGTCCTTGTACGTAATATAACGTTTCATGAATTATTTTCAGTAAGATTAGGAAATGTACTGCGCAGTGCAGTAAGCGAAGAGCAGTGCAGAGTATTGCTAGTCAGGATCACTCCGCTGTGAAACTCACTAAAGCTTGCTTATTAAATAGGTTGATCAGCTGATCAAGAAGAAATATGTCGAATAATAAATGTCAATTTATCGTTTTGTTAAAGCTTTTAAAAAACTTGGTTATTATTGGAAATATAATATTTATCGATCGACAAGAGCTTCAATTACATTCATTCATAGTGTTATTGATTGACAATTTGGTCTCAGAATTAAAGACCATTACGGAATTACAACTGAACATGGTTGTGTGTGCTCGAACACCGATGTACCTACATATCGCATATAACATAAATAAATGTCTGTATTAATAAACGCTCACATAAATCTAAAAGTTCATTGACCAAATGGAATATGAACGCAGAAGAAAATAAAATGAGACGAAGAGGTAATGCATACATTAAAATCTGAACGATGATCAATGCACACATCCACATGTTCACACTTGCCACGCACATACATCGTGTATATATATATATGTATATATGCATTTTTGTCAACGCTCTTCAACTTATGAAGGTAGCCAGTCTTGTTTACATTTACAAATGCCTCGGGGCCCCCTTAAGAACTTACACTTCACGCATAAGGAACAAATCGTAAATGCACTTAATTGAATGATGTGCGTTTTCTTAGCTCTGTCTGTGTTTCCTTTGTATTTTTCTTGTGCTTATTGCACTATAAAGTAGTTTTAAGTAAATTCATTTCTTTCTAATATTTGCTTATATTTGCTTGTATTAAGGCCGATAACAAAATTTCAATTAAATCTAATTAATTCCCATTATTAAGCTTCATGCTGTAAAACGCCAACTTTAAAACAAACGAACTCTTTCGATTGAACATCATTTCCACTAGAAAGAAGTATGTCCGCGGCACGACTCGGATACTCGGATACTCGGATTCTTCTAAAAAGACAAACATTCGATCATCGACGATCATCGATGATCTTAAGCAGTTAACGCCTACATTGGATGATAATGACGTTCGCTTCGTAGGCCATGCAGCGACGGGATATTACTTCGTTTTTGGAAAATTTTATAGAAGCTTTGGATAAGGAAACTCAAAGACACTTGGCCCTAGAAGACCAATAAAAGATCACAATTGCTATGTAACGAACGAAGCCGGCAAAGGGGCGGACAAAACTGAATAATCCAATTATGAAATTTCGAAGCAAGTTTATAAGCAGAGCACGCCTTGACTTTTTCTTTCCCACTAACCGTACAGAAGAAGCCGTCTGACTAGAATCTTGTCACTGCTTCTTTGTCTCTTCTAAATGCTTCCACAGACGAAAGTATTTGATTTCAGGAATGCTAGCTTAACATAGTCTGTGTCAATCTTAATCATTTAATTAGACATAGAACTCTTTAGATTCCCATTCACGTGTGCCTGTTTGGGCGTCAGAAAATGACTGCAGGGTATCCCAAAATCGTCGATAATGTTTAGTTAGCGCAGTTACACCGTAAATGAGAATTTCCGCTCAACGAACGACGAAGAAGGAAAATAACACACTTTTGGTAAATATTTGATTAACTAATAATAATAATAATAATAGAACGTACACACACATAGCGCACATAAACATATGAATGAATTGCTGGATATGAAAGCGACTCCAACACATTTTATCCTCATTTACATATATGGCCTTAGGAGAAGCGAGGGGCTAAATTTTCACAAAAGTATTTACAATGCATACAAAATAGTATTTTTAAAGTTTAACGTAACGGTAGTTTTTATGGATAGAATTAACGGAGGAGAGAGAAGAATATAGCATTTATTCAAATCAAACTTTGTTTTCGAACGAACAATTTTACAATTTCTTGGAAATTTAAAAATTACTCATAAAAAATGAAAATAATTTAGGAAAATTTCAAAAGCAGTTAATAAAAACCTTAAAAACTTCTTTTCTATAAAATATTTTTGAATTATGCTATTGCGACACTAGAGCGAATATACTACGAGTGGTCATCTGTAAAAGCAAAATGACATGCTGGGGCATTTATTGCAATGAAAAAAAGTGAAGGAAGTTCAGACAATTGGGGGGGGGATCTGCTCCTTTTCTAGGTATAAAGGAATGACAAGATCTCGTTAATAAAATTCGTGCTAATCCGATGAAAAGCCGTAAATTAAAGACGCGCTTCTCCATGAAGAACGCAAAATGAAGAAAGCAAAATGACGGAGTGAAGGAAGTTCAGACAATTGGGGGGCGACCTGCTCCTTTTCTAGGTATAAAGGAATGACAAGATCTCGTTAATAAAATTCGTGCTAATCCGATGAAAAACCGTAAATTGAAGACGCGCTTCTCCATGAAGAACGCTTAGGCCTTATGGAAAAAAAAAAAATTTAACGTCGGCAGATTCTTGAAAATAATGTGATCTCATTGCATTGTAAGAAGAATTCCATGCAACGGCTCTTGAACGTTTTCCATTACATGAGCTCCACACTGGAGAGCAGTCGCCTTAGCCAGCACTACTTCAAGTGATGCTAAAACGTTTTTCCATTACTTTTTTGTTTTTAGTAACCATCCGCTGTTTTAAGGGATAATTTCGAGAGCGAGATTATCGCTAAAAGCATAATAACGATAGTAATGACGGGATGTAAGCTAAACGTTACATTGTCTCGACGGCTTAAATTTTAGGTTGAATCATAGCTTACTGACGGAAGCCTATAAAAGGCTTAATAATAGGTTGAATCATAGCTTACTGACGGAAGCCTATAAAATTTTAGTTTTCTATTTTAGTGTCTCAAGCTTGAAATTTCTCCCCAAAAAAAAAGAAAAAGTATGACTAAGCAGCAGCGAATCAAGATTTTGATAAACAAAAAATAAATAAATAAAAAAAGGGGTTTGCAAATCCAGTTCAATTGCTTCTTTCGATCATGAAGGTAAAATGAAATCATTATCAGCTTAGGCTGCCGATATATGCATAATAATAAAGTTTGTATGTTTTCCTCTGATTTTGAAGCGGATCTGATCTAATCATTTTTCTTCTGAGTTGCAATGATGGGCTCAACCAGTGGTGTTGTTGAGCCGGAACGCTCCGGAACTTCGTTCCGGTACTTTCTTTTTGGACAGGAACGCGTTCCGGAACTAAAAATGATTTCTGATAACGAGAAAAAAATATAAAATTTTAAAAAAGTAAATTTTAATGCAAGCGGACCGTACGTTACTCATCCCTGGTATAGTTTATTGTCATACCCAGTTGGGGGAAATCTCCCCCCCCGCCCCCCTCTCGTCAAATTTGGGACATGAGACCGCACAGAGCGGCCGCCTACCCAGGATCGGCCCTGTCTATATAATTATATATACGCGTTCCGACAAAAAAAAAAAAATTAGCACAACACCACTGGGCTTAACCCATCCGATATTACTAAAAGAATTAATTTATGCTGCACTTCCTTCTCCAAAAATGCAATTTACCTTTACAATCAACTTTTAAAGGGAAATATTAAAAAATGCTTTACTTTTCACAGCATTAGAGACAACGCGCCTACTTCACTTTCACACACATGATAAAGCTACTAAAGCAAAATACAATCTTCTTACTGCAACGAATATAGTTCAGGTGAGATTATCGGAATTAATTTTGAAATTATCGCTACATGGAAAAATCTTATATGACCTTCCTGCCAGCTACTTTTTACAAACTCTGTCGCATAGATTTTTCTGTCCACATGCCTATATCTACACTCAACTCGTAAGTCGAATTATTATAAGTATTCCAAATAATTGTAGGCACTCTGACTCTTTGACCTCTTAGACAATTTTACAAAATAACTAAAATCGTCACATACCCGTATGGAAAACGATTTTGCTCACTTTATGCTTATTGTAAGAACGTCAGTAAGATTTGAAACAAAACTATTTAAGAAAACAAGAAAATGTGATCGATTTTTTACTCGTGAGCATGGACATGGAACGATTTAGATAATTTTTGAAATTACTTTAAGCAGAGTGATAAGAAAGGAAATTTTAAAAAGTTTTCTTCCTACAAAAACTTCTGAGATCTCCCAAGGAAATGGTGTTAAGAGAAATATCCGTATATAAGGCCTCAAAATTATATATAATTTCTAATGTAAATTTCGTTTCTTGGAAGCAGCCCAAGCAGCTATGCGTTAGTGATTTAGAGGTGAGTTTTATAAATTGAAAAGAAATTTTTCAGATTTAACAACACAAGTATAAACATATGAATGATTATAAATAAATATTAGGTTGGGGGGAAAAATAAATCCATTATTTTTTCGGTAGATGGCTGCACTGGTAGATTTCTCGTAAAGTAACGATCAAACAATTTCAGATTTATGCTCGTTGGAAAGGTGACATTTTGCAGTAAAAAAAATTCTTTTGTTGTTTTTTGTTTGGTGCATTCAGTTGTGAGTTACAGCGTGTGAAAAATGGAAGTGAACAAAAGGAAAATTCGGTACATTTTACAGTTTTTCTTTGACAAAGGCGAAAATGCAAGCCAGGCGGCTAAAATTGTGAATGGTGTTTATGGTTCCGATACTGTAACAGCCAATTATGTGCAATTTTGGTTTCGTAGATTCCGTTCAGGAATTTTTGATGTTAAAGATGCACCTCGCACAGGTAGGCCGGTTGTCGAAAATGTCGATAAAATCGGAGAAATGATCGGTGTTAGCAACATCGTAACATCGACCAGGAGCTAAAAATCGACCATAAAACCATTTACACAAAGCTGGATTCAAAAAGAAGCAAAAGAAGAAGAAGAAATAATGGATTTCTTTTTCCCCAACCTAATATTATTTAGTTGTTGCTCATAGTCTTATAGAATGCAACAAAAAAGTTCAGTGTAAGTATGAAAAATGTTTGCAAACCTTTTTCCTAATTGTCTCGTCATAGTTTTTATGTAAACCACTGTTGCCCATTGAACCGTAACTACGCATTTGCAGCGAACGCTCCCACAATAATTGCCATTGTACCGTATCGCTGCGTCTTCTTATAGATGAACGTATTGCGCGATTTGTAAGAAGAGTACTCGCATTCGATGCCATATTACCCATCGCATATTGTGGCTTTGCTCCAGACGCCGCACTATTCCACGGTGGTCTTATATTGTTGTTGTTATTAGCAACTGCTACTGCATTCGCTTTAGATTTACTAGTGGTACGAAAACTGCGATATTTTTGTGTGCGTTCAAATGTTGAGAGAGGCACTGAAACGCTATTAGCCGACGGCGATTGCCGTCCACCTTCAGAGTTTTTATCTCCTTCGCTGTGTAAGCGTGTGCGTGTACCTGTTATTGTAGTACTTGTTGTTTTCCGACTGAGTACTGGTGAAGGTGTGTTTTTCAACAGACGCCTGGCCGCTACTGGTGATTTATTTCCGAAAGTTTTCATAAATTTTAAATTATTTGCTAAAGATTCGCGAGCGTTGGTCTTTAATATACTGTCCGTCTTGTTAGGCATTTTACCATTAGTTTGATTAGCCGTTAATAAGCCATCGGTAGAACAGTGCGGCCACATTGAAGAATTCTCAGAGCCGCTATCACTTATCGTTTCCGAGCTCATGCTGCTTTTACGTGGCGTCTTGTCGCCTTTGGCAGTTGCATTGAGTTTTTGAATTTTGGCTTTAATGGTTCCGCAGGCATGCGCCTTACCCGTGCATCCTTTATGAAATTCCGGATTTAAACCGGAACCGGGTTGAGCTGGTGTTGCCGGTATTATGGGTGAGCGAAGCGTATGCTCAAAACTTTTCGGTAACAGAAACATTTGCAAACTTTTTTTTATTTTTCAAAATCAATTAAATTCAATTTTTTTAAACACACAATCATTTAACTTTGTTTTTGTTTACTTTCTTAAGTTCTTCTCGCAGTTATTTTATTAATTTTTCCAGTTTATAAAACTTATTACATTTTAGCCTTATATGAATATCTTTGTTTTTAGCTAAGCACTTGAAGGTAGTAGTAAACAAACACCATCTAACAACACATGATGTCGCGCCGCAAAACTTAGTACCTATCCACCAACACCAGACGACATCAGTTAAGTTAACTTATTCGCGCTTAAGTTATTCATTCATTTCATTCTCTTACTAAAGATAATGGTTAAACACTTCAAGCATAAAACGTTTCGTCCATTTACACAAATATAACACGACTCACACGACTCTTTCAAAGTCCAATTCAAACTTACAATGGTCGATGACAACCTTGAGAATCGTAGACATTAAAAACAACGGAGACTCGAACGAAAAATACAAATATATATATATATATATATATATATATACATACATATACATATACATATACATATATATATATATACAAAAACAGAAATCTCTTAAACCGACAAAAACTATTCGTATATGAGATGCTTGCGTTAATTCGCCCCTGAGTTAACTATGCATGCGCTTGTTCATCAACAAGCGGCTCATATATATATATATATATATATGTATATATATAAATGGTAGGCATTCAGGAGGAGGTATTATTATCTACATACAAGCATATCGCATTACGTTTCATTCATATTTCGTACTTGGTCAGAAAATGTCACTTACTTTGATGGTTTCAAATTAGGCGTCATTGGTCTGAGTGTATAACTAACAATGTCAGTGAAGGATTGATTGTTTTTTGTCTGTTTTGTTTTGCAGTAAAATGAAGGGCGCAAATGAGATGCATTGTAGATGAATATTGTACCGCTTGACGCTATGCTATGCTATATCTTTCTTTCATATCATATCGTTTTATAAGCAATACAACAAATTGCCCAATAAATGATGACATTTACACGTTAACACCGTTTACTGTTTATACATGTATGCATTAAATGCCCAGGGGATCATTCGATAATTGATGGCACCTATATGTACGTAAATGCTGCTCAAACATTTTACGCCATTTATATATACTTTAGACGGTATGGCCAACATGTCGGTCGCCATCAAAAGGGAAAATTGTAACAGCAAAATAACCGATAAAAACCGATTGCGGTTGAAGGAAGGACGAGGAAATCCATCATCCTGCAGTTTTCCACGATTAGAGAAAAACCAATCACGACACAACTTGAAAAAAAAAAATCGGTTGATTGGAAATAATTCTTTGCATCGATCGCGAAATACTTTTTAACTGATCCCAAGTTCAGTTATGTCTTCGCGAAACGTGGGCCAACGCAGCTTCACCTTTTTTTCACCAAATTTCCTGAATTTTACACTAACCGATCTATTCCCCGTCTGATTTCAAGAAATTGTCATTATTGTCATAAAAGCAAAATTGGCCATCTCTGCTCTATATCAATGGGGGCGATGGGCGATCGATGAATAATCAATTTTTAAAAGACCGGATCTTGTTTCGTTTCATATGCGATTTTGTTATTTTTTGCACACATAAAAGAAACGTGAGATTTTAAATTTGATTAGAGGTAAATAGATTTGATTGCTTTGAACGGTGTTGGTCGATGTCGGATTATAAATACTTAATATTTATAATTGTTCTGCTAGAATAACAGCAATGACACAACATGTTTATTAACAATGATTACTTGAATAATTTCATTTCATCTTACAACAGCAACAATAATTTATTTAATGTACTTTGCGCTTTAAAATGCTGTAGCAATTGCTTTAGCAGCAGCTGCAGCAGCAGCAGCAGCAGCAACAGCAGCAGCAACAACAATAGCAGCCGTATCTTACAAAATCAGCATTTCGAGACCAGTTTTGTTGTTTTTTTTTTTGTTTTTTGCAATTTCTGTGCATTATCCAGCGATACGAAAGTAAAACAACAAGAAATAATCTTTCTAAATATTGTATAACGCTTTAGAGGTGTGTGCGGAGAACAACTCATTGAAATTCATTCATAAAAAATTCTGAATTAACACTTTTCTCTTCAACACCATAGGCTTGTAATTTGTAAGTGCGATCGACAAAAATCGGTTACGAGAAAAACAATTCGCTTTAAATCAAGCGTTACAAGTACCGTTCGTGGAAACGATTCCCAATGCACTGATGTCTAGACGAACTTTGCGCATACATACGGATAAATAAGTTGGCCGTTGACTGTTGGGTTATGGCTGCGCCCTAGCATTGATAGAAAGCAGCAACATAGGCAGCAAAATAACAGCACAATATCTTTCAGCTTCGAACAGCCAGCAGAACATTGGAGTTATTTCTTTACCGTCTACACTTAATGAAAAGTGTAGTAAAGCTAACAAATTCTCGTGTAATTGAGTTTACGTTAAGTAGATTCTTTAAATGAGTACAATTTATGTTTGTTTACTAAAAGCAGCGTTTTTCAAACTATTTTATTATTATCAGTCAAATGTAATACGTTTCGTTTACAGCGTCACACTTAAAGACTATATCTCTGCTCCTTCGTTCATATGCTTCCTTAAATTCTTTAAAATTCAGTCTGCTTATCTACCTCTACAAAATCATTTAAACTCGATGCCCAAACCTTGCAATTGATTGATTGCTGTTCTCTTCATCGAATACAAACCCTTTCATATGAATACCATGTTGTTGTCTAACTCATCAGCTGAATGATCTTTTATTGTTCATGCTGCTAGATATTGGAAAGCCTGAAATACTTCGAAGATTCTCTGAATACATTTAAAGAAAATTCGCTGCATTGTCAAGCTCATAAAGTGTATTTTGTTGCTGATAGGAATTAATGATTACAGAATTTAGGGAGCAAGATGATTACATTAGCAACCATCTGGCTGACTTATATACACACTTATGTTATTGTCTCTTTTTGCACATGAAACGTATCTATTTAACTAGGTAATAAGCCTATGGCTTTATAATTGCTATATATTAGTTTGGGGAAAAATAAATCCATTATTTTTTTCGGTACAGGGTAAAATTAAGACACAACTTAAGCTGCAATTGACAAAAAATCTCTTTTTATCGTGCAATTGGTCGTCACCTTGGATTACTTATCTCAGTATATAATAAGTAAAATATAAAATGATGTACACATTTTTTAAAAACCCGAATACGTACGGGTGTCTATTAGGTCAAGACTTTTTTAATTGCTTGTATTTTTACGTAGTTCATTTACTTGTCCGTGGTGCCGAAAGCCGAGCTTAAAGAGAAGAATTTTTGCCAATAAGCGCTTACGAGGCAAGTTTTCGGGAGCGTACCTTACAACCATATCTAATTAAAGGGCTATAATTAACTAACAATGAATCCAAAGAAACCCTAATTTTCAGTTTTCAAATCATAAACTACGTAAATTCATTGGTGTTTCCGCTGCTTCTTATAGTTGCAGTGTGAAAAATCCTATCCTGTTGGGTATCTTGCCCTTGTTTGTTAATCTGCAACATTTGAAGCTCAAAATGTGTCTTACCATAAAGGGAGTTAACTGAATTCACCTTCTTTTCGTTGAATGCACGGATTTAAAGAGGGTGACATAGACAGCAGAGTCTCGCAATATCGAATCACAGATTACGAATACTTTCTCCTTTTTCGTATACACATAGATGGAAAAATAATTTTAATTATTAGGTTAGGGGAAAAAGAAATCCATTATTTTTTCGGTAGATGGCTACACTGGTAGATTTCTCTTAAAGTAACGATCAAACAATTTCAGATTTATG
>KK502722.1:161578-178161 GCA_000688735.1 Glossina austeni | reverse complement strand
GGACTAACGGCCAGGAAGGTTTTGCTATGCATTTGGTGGGACTGGAAGGGGATTATTTATTATGAGTGAACGGACCCAAATCGGACAATCCGAAGCATGTTAAATAAAGTCCTGAAGTTCATATAAAAATAATGGATTTCTTTTTCCCCAACCTAATATATAGGAATGTTGGTAATTGCAGTGACTTAACGTTTCTCGTTGTCAGAAAAGCTTTTTGATCTTATAAGAATAACTATATTCGGTTTCAAAAAAGAAATCAAAAGATGGACACACATCTTCCTTTTACTATATATTGAGCCGAACCATGTGAGAAACTTCACGACGTACATCCTTGATCAACGATTTCATCGTAATCGCCCAGACATTAAGGAAAGCAAGCTAAGCACGAGGATACTGTAAATCCTTCAAAATTATTTTAAAACTTCATTTATTTGATAAAACGTCTTGGGGAGTATATATAAAAGTACATACTTTAAAATCGGAGAAATAATCCTTTTAAGAGCAAAATTTTTTTTACGGATCCTCGCTCCCGCCGCTGATACTTTTGATATATATTCAATATTTAAGAATTTGAATATGCGGGGCGAACATCGAAAAAGCTCAATATTTTCTATGTGCTGGTCTCAAGTCAAAAGGAGTCACAATTGGTCAGCAACAAGTCTGTGAAAGCGGAACCGGTCAGTTTATATGGAAATGCTGATAACCATATTTTATTACAACTTTAATTGTTTTTTTCTTGTTTATGTATACTCTTATTATCGGAAGTAGAGGAAAACAGAAGGAAGTAAGAACATTGGTCATATTGATTACAAAGCCCAGAAGTAGATGAAGTATTAATAATGTCAGTGAAAGAATACGTGAGATTTTAATCTGAGAAAATTTAACACATAAGCAAAATTAGCTGAAAAAAGTATTTGGAACAAAGATACTCATAACAACTTTATTACTCAACGATTGGGAACATCTGATCTAGAAAAATGTCTCTTTTTTTTTTTTTTATTCGCTCTTAGAACTTGTTGCCGATCACTTGAGCACTAATAAGTGTTACTACATCTCACTTAGCATACAAGTACTTAGTGCAAGACTGCTTTTATTTAAACGTAACTGCGCTGGCTGTCGTCGAAGGGCAGAGACTTTTGCTTATCATGTTTTTTCTTTTAATTTACGACATCTTGAGTGAAGTATGAGTGCTTATGAGAAGTATGAGGAAAACTTTCATTCAATTATTTTAAAAATAATTTAAATTAGTTAGGGAGATATTAAAATACTGATTGAGTTTTAAAGATGTTGGAAAATTTTGAAAAACTTTTCAAATTCTTTCATATATATAGTTTTTAATGAGAGTTGATATCCACCTTGATATCAATCACGAATAGTCACTACATCTCCTATACGGAAAATAAGGGTTATTTTTATGTTATTCTTTTTTTTTTTTTTTTTTCACTCAATAACATTTCTATCGAAATCTACGCTTCTTAAGTATCCTTTTATTAAGTGTGTAGCAATTGGTATTTTTGTTAAGGATATTCAGTTAACGAAACCACAACGCATTTTATTAATTCAAAATACTAGCGAAAACTGAGCTTTGCTAAAAAAAAAAATGTGCCATTGACAAATCATTATTTTCGTCCCAATGAATGTCTGTGTGGAAGGTATATTTTTGACATTTGCAGGTCACCTAATACATTTATTGGATTCATCTTCAAACAGCGGCATGTAAGCATGTGTTTTTTACAGCGAAAGACATTGGAACTGAATAGATTATTGATTCAAAAAGACGATAATGCTACAACAGGCCAAAATATTAATTTATTAGTTTGATATTTGAATAATTTTACTCAACGACGCACTTCATTATACCTTGTGTAGTATGCCTGCCTGGGGCATTTAAAGTGGAACTTTGCTGATGACCTGCAAACTTCAAATTATTGTCTATAAAATGCCTTTAAAATAAAGTTTAAAATAAAAACAGTTTTTTTTTATGTATTGTTATACCCCATACAACTTATATACAGAGTGTATTAATTTTATGCGGACGCATTTATTTTACATATCGATTCAGAATCATTTTCTGAACCATTTCTGAACCAATCTAAGCCTGTCTGGCCATCTGTCCGTCTGACGTCTGTCATGTAAATTTTTATTCAAGCTAAATGTTGTAATTTTTGAGATATTTTAATGGCCCAAGGACTAATGTTATTGAAGACAGGCATATATGACACCTTATTTTGGAAAGTCGTTATGTGGAAGTAGTTGCAATTTTTAAAATTTTGCGACAAAAGTCGTATTTCGAAGTTGTAAATTAATATGAAAAATTTGTTTCGACAGGGGCAATATTTGTAACCCTCTCTCATATAACTTTCCTAAGAAAACTGAGAGTAAATAGGACGTAGGTCTATTCTTTGCATACCATCGCCTATAAGGATTCTCAGAAATTCTCTAAATTCTTATATGCCAATAAGGTTTAATTGTTAAGATTTTATGATGACAATTTGCTCATGGTAGTCACTTGAAATAAAAATTAAGTGACAAAATTTAAACCACATAGGTCTATTTCTTAGACCCCATTCCCTATAAAATTTCTCATGAAAAGTAAGCCCTTTAGAAGAAGGTTTAATTTTTAATATTTTATGATGAAAACTGGTCCATAATAGTAATTTAGTAAACTAAAGTAAGTAAATTAACAGTAGGGAATTTGGATCAGATAGATTTACTTATATACAGGCATTCTCATGAAAACCAAACCTTTTTTATGCAGAGAAAGTTTAATTTCTGCTTTTTTAAGACGAAAACTGAGAAGCAATAAAATTGTTGGGAAGGAAGTGAAGCTTGTTAGGTTTGAATCACGTCATATGACGTTTTCGCCATCCTCCTGCAATATGCTGGCTTACATGAAAGCTATGTTTTTGCATAAAAATAATATGTCATTTTTGTTGCATTACGAAAACACTAGGCGAGCTGGCATAGGATTCCGGCCTTGCCCGACTATTATATTCCTGCTTGTTTGTTTTCTTTGCGTTTGACGGTTCATAATTATTTTGCCATTTGTGATATTGCGGCATATTAAGTTTGTACGGATGTATCCAGGGTGCAGAAGAATTGGAAATAGACCCACCTGTCTGTTTGTCTTGTATTATTATGTTCGACCTAAGGGTTTTTGAGATATTTTGATAAAATTTGTTATGCCGATGTTGTTTAAGCTCAAAGACACTTACTATCGGAAATTGTTCAGGTCGGACCGCTGCTCTACCCTACTTTGAAAACGCGTTATTTTCAAAAGTCGTTGTAACGAGTAATTATATTAAGTGAAGTAGTGTAGGGTATTTAATCTTGAAACGTGACCCCTAAAATTTACTAACTTTTAAACTTAATTTGTAAAACTCAACCAGAAATACAAATGCAAACTTTCAACCTTTATTTTGCTTCAAATTTCAGGAAGAGCACAATGACAGTTAGATGGGTATAGTTTGGATCGGCCTTTTTCATTCGAAACATTACAAAACGCAATGAAGAAATTAGTATATCTATCTTTCGTCAATCAATAAAAATTTAACGGTTATTTCACCCTTCAACTATTTAAGCCATGTGCAAAATGTATGCGGTATTGAATATGTCCCTTCACTGCATGCTAAATTGACCTAAACTCCAAAAAGCGGTTGCGCTAAATAATTAAGACACCCATAGACAATGAATGCAAAAATATTTTATTTTATGATAAAACCTACACATAGGCACGCACAACTTCGTTCATGTACATACGACTCTTAACAAATGAATGAAGATAAGGCAACTGAAAGCACTTGTTTAACATTTACACGCCTCTATACATTTTAAATTGAAAATTCCAAAGAGTTTATTCTTTTGTTTTATTTCTAGCATTAACATTGGTAAAGCTTTTCCATGTGTGTGCATGCCTGTGTTAAGAGTTCAGTTGCATTCTTTATCTTCCATAGGAGATAAGTTTGCAGCCCAAGAAAAGACTAAACACGAATATATGCGTTCATATGTCAGTTGGTTCCATAGACGTATCATTGTTGCAATAACAAAAATAGCAATTTTTCATATCCACCATACAGCTGTGTACGTGAATTAAGTAATGAAACCGGTATAATTGGTTTGAGAAGAATAAAAGCAATGCATTTGTGCATATGATGCTTTTTCTCAGCCTCTCTGCGAATTTTTGACTTACCTTTAATCTTTTACTAGCACTACGTTTTAAAGTATTGCAATTGGTCGCGTTTAAATTGGAGCGATCATGATTTCCATCAGTGCCCTGTGGCATGCAACGTCGGCTTAGTTCCACTAATTCAGGCACAGGTTGCACCTAAGAAATGTCGTTAAATTTGTTAGTTTGTGATAAGAATTTCTTAAAATCTTTAGCTCACCTCAACGGTTACTGAGTCTTCGCTATTACGTATCATTTCTATGATGACTTCACGAGATAATTCATTAACTGATGTACCGTTTACTTTCAATAGGCGATCGCCGGGCAAAAGCCCTGTTGAACCACCGCCGGCACCTGGTTCAGCAAATATGACCGGTTTAAAGACAGGCGCCGTCAATGATTCCGTACGATCTAAGCAGATGGCCTTGCGCAAGCTGAAGCCAAAATCCTGGCGCGGAGACTTTTGTCTTCGTATAGTTAATTGGCGAGGTGGTGGTAATTTGACCAGGCGAATGAGAGGTAAGGGAAGGTCTATGTCATCGAACGACTGCACCCTAGACCAACGTTCTATACCTTGAGATTCGCCGACGGGACTAAGGGAGAACGGTGGTGTGGCAAATGAGGAATTTGTTGTATCTGTAAGACTATCTGCACTGGGAGAAGGTGACGTCATAATCCGAAGATTACTGTGCGGTACATGTGAGGTATAACGAGCACTGGTGGGCAAAGTCATAGCCCGTTGTATACCGCCTTCATCGCTACGTAAACTCTCCACCGAAGTAAAAGATGTGCAATGTTGACTGGAATTGGAACCTATAGACCCGGCCCCACACATACTACGATTGCCATCAAATAAAAGTTCATTTTGCATTGTGTTACGTATAACAAGTATTTGGGCCTCAGGGGAAGTTACGACTACTTCCTCATGAATATTACTAGCATTGCTGCGAGAACCTTTGAGTATACCACGTTTTGGAGGTTTTGGTGGAACAGAGGACATAAAACGGCTCTGTAAATGTAATTTCAAATTTTTAAAAACTGTACATCTAAAAATTAATAAATATCTACCTTAAGGTTATCACTGGCATTGCTATGGGGGGACATAGTTTCGGAAATGGAATGTACAGTCGAGCCACCACCATTATGACGACTTTCAATGGTAGTGGTTACAGATGCAACAATTTCCTCATTGCCACGATCCAATTCAACGCTACTACCGTTGTCAGCATTTAAAGCGGCGAAAAACTCTGCACTATAATCGGCTGTTATACCACTTGGAAGTTTCTCCTTTTCTTTGCGTCTACCACGGATCTTCAAGGAACGTCTTACCTGAAAAAGAGGCAACGGGTAATTTAAACAGAATTATTAACAAATGCCACTTACCTCGTCAAGTCGCAGCAGTTCTTCGGTGCTCATGCTGCCTGGTACACCGGTAGCATTTTTAGCCTCTTTACGCAGCTTCTTTTCTCTTTTACGTTTCTCTTTTTCCTCGCGCTCGGCCTTTTCCCGATCACTTCCTGCTCCACTGGCTACAGCTACGCCTTTTTTCATAAAATTAAACATTATTTACTCTTTAGTCTACGATTTTTATATAAAAAAAGCTATCGTTGAATCGGCGTTGAAAAATGCATAAATTTCAGTATAAATGAGTATTACGGCATTAATAATTAAACGTCTGGAAGTTTTTAGCAGCTGTAGAAGAAAATGCAAAAAACCCGAATATTAATATATCATAGGAAATCAGCGAAAAAAAAAAAAAACGTTTTTGGTGGGTGTGACTTTAATAAGAACGTTCCCCATTAGCACAAAAATAAACTTATAATTATATTTTATTAATTTCTGTTTTTGGTACGTTATCTTAAGTACTGATTGAAAAAATATGAATATCTAACAACTGTGTTGTTGTCTTGTTATTGTAAAATCAAATTTTCTGTATCGTTGGTTATAGTTTTTTCTTTTTTTTTTTTTTTTTGCTTTCTTTCTCTGTTTATGGGAACAAAAGAAAATTTATAATTCGCGTGCGCTTCAGTTAAAAATTAATAAAGTTTTCACTTTTTACTGACTTTTAATAATAAGTATTATTTTTCATGACTTTTTCTTTTTTCCACTGTATTTTTAAAACTATGATGGTTTTCTTCAACGATGTTTTGTAAAACACAGTAGATAGCAGACATTTGGTTTTGCGGTAGATACCTTTGCCCTATCTGGTCTTTTACTTTAGTTGCAGTTGTTTTCATTTATAACTTTTACACTTTTATACAAACTTCTAACATTGCTTCGAATTTACAATGATAAACAAGAAATTGGATCTGAAGAGAAATTTTTTCTTTTTATTTTAATAATTAATTGAAAAACAAGTGAATTTGTTTTGCATTCACTGGCAACTCTCCTTAAGGATATTACCGTTATTCAAAGAAACTTTGCCATTGACATTTGTATTATTGATAACAATTTGTTGTAAATTACTTTAAGAAAATATAGTAAAAGTAATAGAGTCGTATGAATGTATGTCGTATTTTTTATGCGTTTAGTTAACATTTTTCGCACGTTATCGATATGTCTATTGTTATGCTAAAAAGGAAATACATTGTTTATAATAAATGCATGTATTATTTGTTTTCTTTCTATTTTAAAATGGGAAAGTGAAATTGTTTCTTATTAACTTCTTTAATAATATTAAAATATGCAGATACGACAACGCGAAATGATTAAGTTGATGTTAGTGACATCACACTGACATAGTTAATATCTCTTCGATAGTTTAAGAAAGAAAATTGTAAAAAATTATGAAAACGCTTGAGGTCGAAAGAATCGATTCACTTCACTGAATCGATTGCTTTGCCGACACTACGTCACTAACTTCCACGTAAAAAAAACATGACATACACAACTATATGTTCACCTATAAACACACGCATGTACACTAAACTAAAAAATATAAAAATCAATGCAAACAAATATATACTAGCAAGCACCGTTCTTTTCTTTGGGTAGTTAATTTTTTTTCTGCGAACGAATCGATGCGGAAATAAATTCTTTAAGAACTTTTTTTGTGGTGTATGCAAACTTTACGATTTCCTTTAATAAAATATGAAAATCTAGTTTTCTTTTTGCCTTAGTTACCTTCACATATGTACAAGCACACGCACACCTTAAAATTCTTGTTTTTCTCTTATTGTTGATTTACTTTTTTTTACACTCTTTTTTCCTGGGCTTTTAATATCTTTATAATAATGCATTAAATTCTAAACTGCTTCGATGAAATTTGTTGTCAATTTTTATAAAATATCAAACACCGTTACTTTTGTTTTTCTTTACTAAATAAACAATTAAAATTTCAAAAAATTTCTGGAAGAAAATTCAATGAAAATATGCGAAAAATTTCTAATACAATCTTTAATGAGCTGGTGTTGTTAAGCGTTATTATCATTTAAAACTTGATGCATATGATTGCCTCTACATGGGGGAGGTATGTGGGAATATATTGGGATTTGAAGTGTGCAAAAAAATGGAAATGGAATATATTCCACCAAATATTGAATTTCTTTAAAAAAAATGCATTTATTATGTGTAAAGAATATTTTTATATTAAACAAAATACTTATGTTATTTGTCTGTGTAAGATGACGTATATTTCTGAGAGCATAATTTTGTTCGCTGTATATTCTTATGAATGCCATTTTTGACTTTTCTGAGAGTAAAATCTGCTTTGCTGTATACTCTTTTGCTTTTCTGAGAGTCAATTTTTTCTCTTCATATAATTTTATCACTATTTTTTTTTTTTTGCTTTCCTAAGTTTGTTTGAGAAGAATTTTGTAAAATTATTTTCTTCTTCGGACAGACAATAAGCCCTGGTTTATTCTGCACCTTATCCTACCTATGGTCTCCTTTGACCCATGATTTGCAATGGAAGAGAGTGACCTTAAGTTCTTTAAATAAAAGTTAGCTATCTCTTGACACTACTATAAAAAATCTTAAGCCTTTTAATATTCTGCAAGTTCAAAGGCTGCTTGAATTAATATAATGGAAAAGCTTTATTACTCATGTAATGAGACATGAACAATTTGTCAGCAGATTATATTAAAAAATGTCTAAGATCGTTCTAGATGACAATCGGAATACTAAAGACAATTCAAAGAAATTTCCTAAGCGCAAAATTCATTTCATTGTATTTGACTCGGAAATTTCGCGCGCGAAATCTTAATAGAGAAAAATTAGATAAAGACCGAATTCCACTTAATGCTTAAATAAAGAAAAAGAATTTGTTTGTACTTAGCCCACCATCTCCACGCACTTATGGGCACTTATTATCATTTTTTTTTTTTTGCAACGCCATCGCCTGAGTGTTTTTTTTAAATTTAATATTTAACATTTATATTTAGTTTATATTTATATATAATATTTATATTTAATATTTAGAAAATGACAATTGAAAGAGATCTTTCCTTAAAAAAAAAGGCAAAAATCTCATTAAATTGACGACGAGGGTTGCTTTATATTTCATCGGTGAATTTGATTGTATTTTTGGAATTTTTATAATGAAATACAAATAATTATTCTTAATAATTAATCGTTTATTTTTACTTTTTCATTGGTATAATTTTGTTAACAGCACAGTTGTATTCCGTTATTTTTGTCAAGAATATCGCAACATAAAATTATAAATAAGTCGCAATCAACTTTTTTTTTGCATTCCATTATTTCCGTCAAGAATATCGCAACATAAAAGTACAAATAAGTCGCAATCAAGTTTTTCTTTGCATTCCATTAATTTTGTCAAGAATATCGCAACATAAAATTATAAATAAATCGCAATCAACTTTTTCTTTGCATTCCATTATTTTTGTCAAGAATATCGCAACATAAAATTATAAATAAGTCGCAATCAAGTTTTTCTTTGCGTTCCATCATTTTTGTCAAGAATATCGCAACATAAAATTAGAAATAAATCACAATTACTGATGAATGAAAGATTCGTAAATTTGTTTACGAACTCTTTCTCTCTCTCTCTCTCTCTCTCTCTCTCTAAGGATTTACAAGGACGATGGAATTTAATTGAAAAAGGGCTATTTTAAAAGCAGTTATCAGTTTTTCTTTCACATAAATCCGTTTATTGTTAATACTTTGAAGCCAAAATAAAAAAATTATAATTATATATAAAATCAGCTATGCTGTTCTTTATATGTTCAAATGTCAAGTGCAGTACAGTTTTTAATCAAGCCAATAGCCTGAGATGCTAGTGCTTTAAGACTTTAACCTAGGAATTTATTTATCTGACTAAATTAATAATAATAATAAAAATAATAATATTCTTTATATATTACAGATAGAAACAAAACAAATACTATGTACATATTCCCTTATGGATATATTAAATTAAAACTTAATATTTATTTATTATTTATTATTTATGATTATTATTTGTTAGTATTATTTAACTTATTATTAAATTGTTCTTAATTTTAAGATAAAAATATTTCATCCATAGGCACTTTTTCAAAAATCAAATTTGAAATGTCACGAAATATGGAACCAAAACTTTTCGAATAACCACCTTTCAATTCATTAAACACTGTCTCCCAGTTATCATTTAAAAAGCGATTCATAGTCTGAGAAAGAAGAGCATCGTTAAAGAGATTATCGAAATGCATATAGACACGCTTCGGGTTCATTGTGATTTGATAATCTTTTAGACGCATATAATGTCTTCCATCCTTCTCATAGGGTTCACCAATCAAACGATGTTCAATTTGTGCATCGACAAGGGTGAGATTACTTTTTCCGCTGCCAGTAATCGGTAGCAATAGAATGCGTCCCGACATTTCATAATCGCCTAACATTTCAATGCGTTTAGTTAAGCTGTCGCAGACAATTAAATACTTTTCCAATTTCGTTCTATTAAAGAGATCTGTTACATTTGCTTTTTATGGGCATGCTTGGGCATGCAAAGTTAATGGTATTACCTATAACGTTGGATTTTCGTGGTGGATATGATATGATGAACTTGAAGATTTTTTAAAGCTTGTTTAAGATTAATTGGTGGCGTCCCAGCTTCAACAACCAATGATTTTACGTGCAAAGGATCTAAAATCGGTATATGAAAATCTTCATTTCCTGCGGATAAGAAAGGAAATATTAAACGTATTTTTATATGTGCATATATGCGCGCCAGCATTGATTCATTCTTACCTGGTTTTAAAACCTGTATCGCCTCATTCACCGCATCGACAAGGCATTTATCAAAATTCGCGTCTCTTTTACATTTACTAAATGATTTGGCTGAAAATACGAACCAAGCAACATAATTTATTAGCTATGCTTGTAAATTTCGATAAGGAAATCTAAAATGATACTCATTCAGGAAATAAAAAAATTGAAAATATAACGTGCGATGCATGTTAGCACTAATCCGTGTATATATTAATATGTTATAAAAGTGTTATGACATGAATGTTTAATTAATTAAAACGTTATAGGTAGACATTGCCATGTAGCAAGCACGCGCTAATAATGAAGATGCGAGAATAAATATTTTCTCTCATATAGCGTGTACATTAAAAAGTATTTTAAAGTATTGACGGGATTAGTTGAAGCATATCCTACTGTTTGTCTGCTTTTGGAAACTAAGCGATTGCGACGTCAAACCTTCGTATAGAAAGATTAATTTATTCTTAAATTTTTCAAAAATTTAATTAAATTAAATTTTTTAAAAATTAATTGAATTAAACAGGTTAAGCGGAGAAAGGGAACGATCAAATAGTGAAAACTTTTTCTTTTTCTTAGAGTTTGTTTAGAACTTTAAACTTTGCGCTAAATTTCTCTTCTTAAATTTCTTCTTTAACTTTGAAAATCAGTTGAATCTTTCAGATGATATTAATAAATAATAAATATTGTTGTTTTTATATCCACCATTGAAGGTCGTATTCGTTCTGTCAAAACGATCTCGAAATTGAGAAAGAATCTTCAGACAAAATAATTATTAAAGTATTCTTCTGCTGATCCATCTGCATGACTGTCTGTTTTCAACATTCCCCAGATCGCATAATTTACGATTTTGGCTTTAAAATGACAAAACCATTGGAAATTCTTTAACGGTAGTCAAATCGGCCAAAAGATATACCCACCGTATAACATAAATTGAGAAAACCTCTGCTTTCGAAAGCGAAAAGTTAGATTTTTAATCTACAGGTACATATACAAGGATAGAAAACTGGATGGAAAATGGCTGTTCCTACTATGCAAGACACCAGCTACACTTATCTAATATTACAGAGCATCAAAATTAAATTTTTTTCCTTCTTTTTTTTTCCTTTCTTCGTGGTGGTAGTTATAAAAACTTAAGCAGCACACGAATATAGTTATTGGGCTAATGAGTTTGTCCAATCACCTATGAGATGCAACGAAATAGCAAAAAAAATATCGTACTAAATAACGCTATGCTTATCAATAAATGTCTGCCTTATCCTTACACGTTATGAAATATGTTTACGGGACGATAATCATAACTTATTGGAAATTTGCGATAGAAATAGCGATAGGTGAATAATAAATTAAATAAAATAAATAAGTTGATCTAAGCCAAATAATTCTTCCTTGTTAAATAATTCTTTGCGTTTAATGCTTATTTAGATGTGCTACTTAAGTATGGTAGACGTATACAAAGGGAGTGGCTTTGTGTTTTCTACGTATATGTACATGTAATTAAAGTGGACGTGATGTCTGATTTTTTAATAATAATAATGTTCTTAATTTAAAACACTCAAAAAAATTGATGTAAACACATATTGAAATGAATTTATGATAATGATTTGATCAGAGGCGAAAGAAATAATTAAAAATTCAGCCTACGCTAAAAGAAAACTTTTTATATAAAAACAAACAAACATATATAAGATTAGTCAGTTAGTTAGTTAGTTGCAAAATACATAACGAAAACACGACAAGTACACAAAAGTATTCTAGGCTAGCGTGTGCAGCGACATCATTTTAGATCCGTTTATCTGTCCGCCTGTCGAAATCACATTATCGACCTTAAAATTTTGTCTGGAGAAACACGGGTATTCTTATATTTCTTCTTATCATTTTTTCAACATTAAATCTAAAAACTCTTTCAATCAGATCAAGAGTTTTTCCGCAATTTCCAATAAATCCCATATAGAAGCGCTAAAAATTACGGTGAGTACAAAATACATTTTCCTTCCTTCTTGTTAGTGCATTATATCATATCATAAATATATATCATATAATTTTATAGCAATTCTTTTATTTCTCCCTTGTAACATTTAAAGACCGAGTTATCCTCGTATCATATAATGTCATTAATTTGTATCATGTGATTTTATAGGAATTCTTTCATTTCTCGCTTGTAGCATTTAAAAAACGAACGAGATAGAAATCGTTTGCTTTCTAAGAACATTCACATAAATTAGATTAATTAGATATTACTGCGCATCCGCTATTTTAGAAGCTGAAAGATAGAATTGATTTTTGCGAAATCCGAAATTCAGGAGTAATCTTACGTATGCTTGCTAGTCGAATAGAAAAATAAAATAGAAATTTTAGAAAATTTCCGCAATTCCCGCAATTTTTCGAAATTCTGCGAGAGAATGTTTATATGAGATTTTTGATTTTTACAAATGTGACAAAAATCATATGATGGCAGTAAAAATTAAATCAAGAACTTGTGGAAACCTGAACGGTTTTAAAAAATTGAAAATAGAAAAATTAAAAATTTTTATGATCCGTTAAGCCTCTCTCTTATAAATTTTTGAAATCTCTCTTTGCAATCATGATAAATTCGTTATCTTAGGTCAGTTATGGCCTGGTTGTTGTTGTTGCTTGTTGGTTTTGTACACATAAATATGCGTTTAACTAGCATTTCCATTTAGACGATTTTTTGGCTGCTAAATTAATATCGCTTCTTGTATGCTTTACCTATATCGCCAAATGATTAAAATTAATGTTTGTTTTTTTTTTATTATTTAATTTGACATTGAGCAAATATATAACCAACAAGTTTTTGGCATTTTATTGAACTTCTTTAAAGACAAGTTATTTGGTTTTATATTTATTATAGCAATATGTAATAGGTTTACTAATACGCTTAAATTTGCTTATACTTTGATATATCAAAATTTATATATAAAGCGCTTACGAAAAGGACCGAATCACGAGTGAACATAACTTATTATAAAATTTTTGTAAAATAAATTAAAAATGTGTTTTTTTTTTTCTTTAGAGCAATACGCAAATCTATTCTTTTAATTCAATAATACAATAAGACAAAGCCTATTTTAGTTCACCAACTTGCTGGCCTATTCAGGAATGATAGTAAAATTTTATATATTTTACATGTGTATTTGTTGCAAAATTCAGTTAGTAAGAGCATGTTGGTTGGTTAATTTCATTTGATTAATATTGTTCCCATGCTTTGAACGAACGACGAATATTGATCGTTCTTTCAGCTTCCCATTCTACGTGCTTTTCGGACTATATTTGATTTGATTTTTTTGCTCACAAAAGCGAAATTTGCTCTCTCTGTCACTCCTTGTTACTGTTTTAGTTTGGTTATCCTTTTGTGTATTTTGTGTAAGTATCTGATGGGAAAATTTTATGGCAACACAATACTTTCTACATTAATTATATTAATTTTTTTATAATTAGCAGCGGAATATTCGTTACAGCCAAATTCGAAAACTACAGTCTAATCGAAGTTGCTGGATAAATTATCATTTCCGAATTTTTTTGGTTAAGCTCAGTTTGTAATTCCTTAAAGCGATCGCAGCAATTACTTGGAGTCATCATCATGGATCATTTACTTGTCGCACATTCGGAGTTTTTTTTCTGAGATCAGAGGTTTGATTTCAAGTATTCTCTTCTTCTTGTTTGAAATCGACACGTACCACCCCATTTCCCAATAAACGCTTGACATGTTACTGCAAGAGTTCATACTACTGCTAGACAATGTTGCTTTTTTCTTGTCGGATAAGCGACTTAAATAAATCAGTGAACTCATGTACGTAGCGTTACCAGAGCTAAATGAAAAGCCCATCAATATGTAATAGACTAGCAATTACTTTTCTAAAACAAAAATTAAATTAATTAGTACTAAATCTCAAATGCTACATTATTTCCATTAAATGAATTTTCTAAGCACGTCCCTTAACTGTCTTTCGTAGCGTATAATATCAATATCTCTGGAGTATCTCTGGATCTTTCTTCGTAATAAACTTACATTTAAAGAACATGTTAATGCTAGACGTAGTAAATTCTCTTTTTCAAACTTAAATCGTAGGTCCAACAAAGTATAAAAAGGAAAAAATTTATTTTATATCATATATTGTGCTTATCCCAAGTAGAAAAACTGCGTATATATTGGAAGCCTTCAAGTCACTGAAAATAAGAATTTAATGCTTTTGAACAAAAATTTCGCTCATCTTGGAAGTTTAACTTAATCCGTTTTCTTTTTCTTTTTTTTTTTTTGCTATCTTGAAAATTAATTAATTAATTGTTAATTTCCCGCAGTAGTTTATTTTGTTTTAATCTGACGCTGACAACTTTTCTTCTCCTCATAAGGATTTTTCAATTCTTTTCTTCATGAGATTATGGTTATCTTTTTTCCATTTATTAGTTTATTGTTAGTATCATATATTTTGTTTTCCTTTCTAAAACGTTAGGTGTGTTATTGGAAAATTTATTTTTATTGGTTTAAAAAAGTCTTTAATCCGAATCGAGAATATGAGGAAATAGTTTCGGTATCAGAAAAAAAGTTTTTTCTGTCTTTTCAGTTTAAAAAAATTCTTATTTCTAAAAAATCGTACGTATTTCTCTACTTGTAGATATTCGGATTAAATGCTTTTTTTCTCCTTTAGATCCAAGTTTGCAGCAGTTTAGCTCAGGACCGTATAGCTCCTTAAATTAAATGTGTATCGTGAGGCTGGCTCCAGTGCTGCCCTTTTAAAAAATTTTCAAAAATATGTACATTTTTCATACTTAAATATGTACATATGTGTGTGTGTGCTTAGTAGCCTCTCCAAACATTATTATTCTACTAACGAAAAATTGTTAATAAAGTTAAGGATGTGAAGTTATATTTAAATATAACTACCGAAGACCTAAACCATTTTTTTTTTTTTACAGAGCTCAGTTAACTCGTTAACACCTAATGAAGCCTCGGAGGGATTTAAGTCAAAATACAGTTAAAATGGATCTTTTCGAGAATTTTTTAACAAAGTATTATAAACAAAACACGACTTCATGTAAATTGATTAATATTTGAAATGACAAGACCCTTACACTATGTCATAAATGAGGTTGATAAAGTGAAAGTTTGCTTAGCAGTGCGGGCAAACCATTCCCTTGTGAAAAAATGAAAGTAGCATAGCGTGAATCCTCTATTAATAGCCTTTTGTGCTATTTTCTCGTGGTCGTAATAATTGTACAGTCAAACCGGTTCTTGTGCTATTTTTTCTTATGCATTTTTTATTTGTGCGATTGCTTTCATGCAACTTTTATGGTTTATGCGATTTGTTTCATGCAAGTTTTTCTTATATGGTATATGCATGTAAAGTCATTTTGGTGGACCGCATTGCATAGTTTAACATGCCTAAAATCTAAATTGATGTCACCTGTGGGCAGATGAATTCGTAGATGAAATGTTATAATTTTATGCAATCATCTCCAAGATTTATGTTCGGTAACTTTTTGGCAATATAATCTGCTTTAAAGTTCTAGGGATTTCGTTATTGACCTGAAGACTTTGGGTATTTTTTTCTACTTGTAAGACTTTACTTCACATTAATCGTTTTTATTAAACATAAATATGACCCTCGACCATTTCATGAGTGTAGCTTTTGAGGAAGCACGTTCAGCTTTGTCCGAAAGTGCAGTTCCAGTAGGTTACGTTTTTGTTTATAAAAACGCCATAATTGCTAAGGCCGGTAATCAAGTAAATGCTACAAAAAATACTACACGTTATGCCGAATTTGTTTGTATTGACCAAACATTAGAAAATTTTTGCAAGCAAAATTAGTTATTTCGTAATTTGAATATTCTTCACGTGTTCGTTTCAGTTTCCCACCAAGCCAAACATGTCCTTTACAGAAACAATCGGTGAAGATAAAATTTAGAATTCTTGAATACCAAATAAACGATGAAAGGAAAACAAATCACACCTTCTATCCTTCTACCAACTGTTTGGCAAACTTATTGCATATTTCTTGGTGATAGATGCCTCCTCTTGTTTTTCTTGGTGTTTATAGCATGATATATTGATATTGCGATAAGTCGTAAACAATTTATTTGTTGAGAGATTTATATATATTTTAAAGGCTTTTGCGAATTCCTATATTATTTTGAAGTGTTCAATAGGATTTGTGTGTAATTTCTATATTATTTTGAAGTGTTCAATAGGATTTGT
>KK502722.1:112367-130268 GCA_000688735.1 Glossina austeni | reverse complement strand
ATATATATATATACATATATATATATATATGTATATATATATATATATATATGTATCCGTGTAGGGTTATACATACATGTATTTATATAATAAATTATTGAAATTCTATATACGTTTGTATGTATATGTGGGAGAGAATAACAGACATGGTTTATTAAGGAGAGTTTTTTTTATGGGTCTGTAAATATTATTTTAATTGTTTATATGCGGTTTTGTTTTCTGTATACACTTAATTTTATATATAAACAAACTTTTTTGTTTTTTATTGTTTTAAAAATTCCTTTTAAATTTGTAGCATACGATTTAGTTACTTTGTAAGAATGACATACATATTTAGGCAGGGAACGAATGGCCACATTGCGTGTGTATATATGTACGCGTGTATGTATGCGTGTACTCCAATATATGTATGTATGCGTGGACATGCATATGCAAACGCCTTCCTACTTTGACGCATATGTTCGCGTATGTGTGTGCAATTTTTTATATTTAAGTCACTCTGTTTAAATAATGCTTAATATGAGACGATGCCTTTGTTGCCTTCCAAATCTTTATAATCATTACATTTAAATGTATATTTTTTATTCATTAATTTATTACATATTTTTGTTTGTCTAACACAGAGGCTTCTAAAATAAAGTAAAAAGTAATAAAACGAAGATCAATAAATTTCTTTGAATGCATTTTAAATACTTCATAATTACATGCTTTTGCCGTTGTTGCTATTAATATATTATTATTATTATTATTATTATTATTATTGTGGCTTTTAAGCTTTTCTTTCAGTTTAAACTTGTATTTGGTGTAATGTTTGTGGTAAAATAAAAATAAACTTAAAATTTACAAAAAAAAAAAATTAACTCTGCAATAGGCTTTTTTTTTTTTTTTTTAATAATTTACACTTACTGCCCTTCTTCGTTTACATGTTGGTATTCTTGCATTTATGATATAGAAAATAGTATAAAAATTCACAGTGTGCTTAATAAATGTGCTTAAACAGAGATAAAGTTTAACAATTATTGTAAATTAAAAAAAAAGAGCAATAGAAATATAATTAAACAAAAATTAACATACATACATAAAAATAAGGAAAGAAACCTGAATAGCTTAAGCGAAACAAAAGCAATTTCAAATTTTCTTAATCAATGCGTTAACTTTTCAGCCCAAACATTTGTAATTTTTTACAAAAACAACACAATGTTAGATGATTCTGGTGGGTGATGATTTTATGAAAAATTACAAAATATTTGGCCTAGATTACCACACACTTGGGCGGTATTGGTTTAACCAGCCCGATGGAACTTTGCACTTATTTCTTTTTGTTTTTGTTGTTGGCACCGCGAGGCGGTGTCAGTGGACGCCCCGAACTACCAAAGTTAGGATAAACGAAACGTCTTTTATCTGCAGGTTTTAAAATTTGAAACGAACACATTAGCGTATTGTCCACCGACATCATGGCACCTATACAAAAAAAAAAAAAATGAAATAGCAAAATATGAAAATGAAACTTATCCGATCAGACCATTTTGACAGCAAAGATTTTAATCCGTACCGAGTACAGATTCTACGTTACTCTCTCTTGACTAAGACTACACTTCTTCTAAAGCTTTAAGTGGATAGGACGCACGCCCATATCCAAACGTGTCGATTACGCCACTTTGGGAATATATCGAAAATGTCGTAGATATACATCTCGAGATGTCCATCTCCCATTAAAACGTATTACCTAACATATAAAATCGAAAACCGAGATTTTGATTCTGTTGAACTCGATTGAAAATAATTAACGTACTATAATGAAAACTTGTTTGTACTAAAAGCTGCACAAATTTTGAAAATCGACTATTACGCTTACAGTAAAAGAAAACTGAAACTACTTCCTTTAATATGCACCTTTTGGTATCACTTGCAATACAAGGGTATACTAAGATTGCGCGGGTGTATGCGAGACGCAGACCCATCTTTCAATTTCTGCACTCGTTTAAGCGTCTGTTTTCTTCTGTTTCGCCTGCAGACAGTACTTTTTGAGATGTTTTGAAGAAAAAAAAATGTGACATTTAGATTAAAAGCATACGGCACGTAGCCGAAATCCATTTAATATTATGTTCAGTTATTAACTAGAACTATTTTGTCGATATGGGGCAAACTTTCAAAGCTAGAGCCAATACGGCAGCATTTAATAAAAAGAAATTTAGAATGGTTTGTCACTTGTTATTTATATGAATACTTACCCGCATTATCAAACTCGCCGCAATAATTCGGGGCTGAGAATAAAGTAACCAACTGACGTTTAGCAAAGAATTCATAGCCGTCTTCAACGACTTGATGGGCTCGACATATTAAATCAAATTCATGTTTCTCTAAAAATTTTCCTACAACCTAAACAAATCAAATATATTTTATCTTCTTTCAATGCTTAAAACTAAGTTAAAGATCATTTTACCTCCGCACCAAATGTAAAACTAACGCCACGATCATTTTCGCCCCAACTCGGTGTATCTTTATCGGGATCAGACCACAAGAGATCACATAATAAACCCTGATCGGGCACATCTGTCGGACGCATAATACGACGTATCTGTTCCATCGTTGTTAGATCAGGACTTAAACCACCATGACAACAGAAAATCTTTTCGTCCACTATTTAATAATAACTTTTGAAATATCCTATTTTTAAATGTATTTAAGCAAGACATACCTATGGCTGCTACTGGTAGACAATTAAAGCAATCTGTAAATGTTTTCCATAGTTTAATGGTATAACGTCTTTTGCACTCATCGTAAAATCTAAAATAATAAAGGGTGAGAGAATCACTAATAGACTTACAAAACTTATTTAACTAATTATTTTACCCATAAATTCTATTGATGCTGGCGCATTCATGATTGCCACGCAACAAAAAAAAATTCTCAGCATATTTTATTTTATAGGCCAATAGTAGGCATATTGTTTCTAAAGATTGTTTGCCGCGATCAACATAGTCCCCCAGGAATAAGTAATTTGATTCGGGAGGAAATCCGCCATATTCAAATAAACGCAATAAATCATAATATTGGCCATGAATATCACCTAATTGTCGAATTTAAGAAACAAAATTGTTAAATTAAGTTACAAAAAAATGTTTTGAATAAGAAAATCATTGTGTTAACATAAATAGGCAGCAGAGAGTTGCAGTTGCTAAGTGTCCATCATTACGGAAAATTTTCAAGCTTAACGTTTATAGGTAAGCGAAATTGAAATCTCAAATTGCAAATAAAAAATTCTGAGCAACAGATACAATTTTCAATGCTCGCATACGTTATGTTGTAATATTGTATGTGCTAAACACTTACCACATATTTTTAATGGCGCCTCGAGTTCCAATAGTATAGGTTGAGATAGAAATATCTCTCTGGATTTTAAACATAAACCTCTTATTTCACTTTCTGATAATTGTACATTTTTGCCGGGTCTTGCGCCTCGCACTATTGTATAATTATACACAATTAAATCAATGAAAATTCCGCTGTGTATCTTACGAAAAACACTCACCTTCCAATAATCGCGAAATTATGCTGTCAATATTCATGATATCTGACATGCCTTTGGTGTGTTTTGCAAATCAAATCTCCAAGCGTCCTTCAGATTATTAACTCTGGCAACGGTTAGGAGTTCACAGTCTTTTAAGATGTCTTAACTGGCGGTATTCTTTTGATTTGTCTTTAATTCGTTGCTCTCCGATATCCCTCAAAAGTTTCCACTAAACGTAAATGGAATTCGGGGTAAGGAGCCGCTCTCATATAAGCACACGTAGGGGCTCTTTGAACGGTGGCAAGAAAATTTGTCGGCCCAAATTGTTGTTCGGAGCCTACGTACAACTTTTTCTTGTCTTTATTTTAACATATTCTCACTTTTTTTTTTTTCATTTATCTCACACATTACTAAATTTTCTTAATTTGTTAAACAAACTGCGTGTATAACGAAATAAATCAATAGAAACCGCACTTAATTGTGCTGTCGTCTAGAAGACGAAATATTCACAAAACTTTTCTAATAAAAGCGAAAATTTCTTAACACGACGGGTGAAAACTGCATTTTTTTACATCCATAGATATTGTAAAGCTAGAGTGAGCTTGGGAATGATTACAGTTGTTGAAAAATGTTGACGCCATTTTAAATTACACAGATTTGTATTGTGGGCTTCAAAAAGAAGGAGAGAGACGACAGTGCAATAAGAAATTTTTCAGCATAAATATAGTTGTCTTGGTTCAAATAACATTTCTTGTACGAAAGTCAGCTGTTGTTTACGAAACTTTAGCAAACATTATCTTAACTACAAATAATCCATAATTTATATTTGATTTTTGTTTGAGTTTAACCTAATTAGCAACACTTGCCCGTGATTATTTTTTTCGCGTCTTGTAGCGCAGTGCATAAGTGCATAATTATCCTAATAGTTATTACATTCCTTAAACATATATGTTTTATTTCCTTTGGTTTAATAAATTTAAATACAAGAAATTTTTATCATAGAATTTTTTTTTTTTTTTACAAGTTAAAAAAAATTCGTTGCCATAACGAATTATAAATTTACGTTATTAATATGGAAATGTTGTATAATATGGATTCCAGGATGTTTTTGCTTATACGCCAGAATTTCTCGAAATAAAAATTTACTAAAATTTACTGTTAAATCATTTATTAATTTCGCAATAACATATTGATCATTTGCAACAGAATGATCGGAATGCAAGTCCAATGATCATTAATCTTTATTACGTGTATATATCATTATCTATGTCTATATAGGCAGCAATTATGTGTGGCGTTAACCAGCTTTCATTTCCGTGTTCAGATTTTTTTAGGTACATGTATGTATAAAAGGTGCGAGAAACCTTCTCTCAAAATTGTTAAATCGGACGTAAGAAAATTTATTCACCCTTTACATAAGTATTGATTGTTTGGAGCTGGCGGGTAATCATGTAAGCGATCATCGCCGTAATTATTGCCTGGTTTTTTTATGAGACAATTGATTATCGCCAAGAGGCTAATCAGGTTCCGCCATCGCCAGCTTTCTAATGCTTCTCCTCAAATGTTCCATTATTTATTTTTTTTTTTTTTTGGATTGTTGAGGAAAGTTGGACTAAGCCAATAAATTTGTGGCTTATATGTCCGAAGTGCAATACAATGTTCCATTATAATGCATTAATAATTGAGAGAAACGTAAAAAATGAGTTCCAAATTGACGTTGATTTGCTTTGTATACGCAAATTACATATAGTAAACAATAACAAAGGTACAAAATGAAATGACAAGAAAATTATGTCGAATTTGACAACTAAAAAAAGTAATAAAGTTAAATCCAGTTTTAAAATTTTTACGTTTTTTATTGCAAAAAACGTTAATTATTATTATATTATGTATTCTTTTTTACAGATTTTCCATAAAAATGAATGTTATAATATATACTTAGTGATAGTGAGTAATTCATGTAAACGATGTCGTTTTCATCACTATATTAAATTTTTTCTTCTATTCCTGTATGCTAAATTCTTTTTTCTTTTACGCCATTATATGAACAAACAAAAAGAAGATCCAATATATAAACAGTTTTACAGTGAATCTCATTAATGTTGGGTTTGTTCGCTCCACAAAAGGTAAACGTTTGTTAAACCTAGCCCATTGTCTGAACGCACAAAATTTTTTTACTACCTTCTACTACTACGGAATACAAATTAAAACATAAAAAAACAAACAAACAAAACATTATTGCGGTGACTAAATCGATTCAGAAAGGGATGCTGATGTGACTTTAATTCGATCGTTATAATAACAAGTGAGTCTCTGCAGTGTTGAATACATCCCCATAAAGTTATTATATCCTCGTACTACAAGTGGTGTAGAATATAAAAATTTTAATCTAACTGCATCCTCATTTCATATTGCGTATACACACAAACAAATTCTATTACACCAAGAATTAGGGCTCATTCTATTACATCAAGAATGACCCCTAATTCCATTACACCAAGAATAAGCCTTATTTCGTATTGCATATACACACAAAAAAATGTTCTACATATTGCATATTATATATTGTTGCTGTTGTTGTATGCCGGTAATACGAACCGTTGCAAGAGATGTAAATCAAAGGAGTAAAAAAGCAAAAAAAAGTAGTTATTTAAATGGATTATAGATTCATATTTTATTAAATTTTTGGGTAAATAAAATTTTATACAAAAATTATTATTACGCCTTCACGCCGTCCACGCCGGCCGCATGTTTGCTGTAGGCTGCGCCGCCCGTCACGACGTCCACGCCGGCCACGTGTTTGCTGTGGGCTGCGCCGCCCATCACGCCATACACGTTTTTGCTGTGGGCTTCGCCGACCGTCACGCCGCCCATGCCGGCCACCTCGCCCGCCGCGCCTGCGCCGCCTAGGACTCTTTGGCGCCTAAATTCTCCGACGTCCGTCCACGTCGAGGTGACGCAGGCGAAAGCCTTTGTTCCATTATTGCTTGTCTGACTGAAAAAATTAAAAAAATTCTTATTGTGAAATTACATTGTTACATGTCGGGCGTGGAAAAGACAAATTCTAATAAGATTATACAAAAAAATTTTTAATAAATAACCAGCGGATTTCAACCATTAAAACCAATAGAATTCTTTTTTAACTTCGTGATAAAGTACCAAAAATTAATCAAATAGTGTATACATTGTATATATTTTTGATTGAATAAAAGGAAACGGATAACTAATTTATTTTTGCACATCACAAAACGTCGCATCAACGCTTTTTCTCTGTTATAACCAATGAAATTTCTTTGCTCAGTCCAATTAACGAAGAACTCTCTCTGACAATTTGTTTGCTAGTTTGGGGTTGGTAAACAATTACATAAATTATAATTCTAAAATGTTTCAACCAATTGCTTTAACTGTTTCTTTTAACAAATAGAACGTTTGTTGTTGCAACTGAAAAATACGTGCAACATAAACTATTTTTAAAATCATTCGATTTTATGCCTTCGAATTTTCTTAAAAAACTCAAATCTTTTTAAATTTAGTAAGAATTTAAATAAGCATGACTTAACATACATCGACACTTTCTTATTTCAGCCAAGACAAAAAAAGGGTACCTGGAAGTTGCAAGGAGACAAGGGTATTTCGCTGAAAATCCAACACAAAATCCTTGACTTCAATCAAGCACGGAAACTGCTACTACAAACAAGAATAGATGTCAATAAGTGCAGGTTCTGAGTGCCAAATGTGTTCCAAGCAATTAGTTCAATTGTCTGTTCATCTACAAAAATGTCTGCTGCTGAATTCCACTTTAACTTGCGCCACATAATTGATTCACCAAACTTTATCAACGTAATATTAATAAAGTCTTGAAATAAGCGCTTCAATACGTACATCTGAAAATACGAAAAGCTTTAGATAAATTTCCGTAGACATTTACAAAGTATTTAACGCTAACATTTACTTATCAATGTTTTTGGCCCGTAGACTTCAATTATCCGGCAACGTGACAAATTTTTATTATTTGTTATATAATTGATAGCGGCAGTACAGATGATGTTTGGAAAGATTTGATTACGCCGTTCTCTTATCTCCTGAATACCATGATAATGAGTTTGACATTATTGCGAATTAATTAAATCGGCATTATTCGTTTTCGATCCAAAATAAATTTGCTCCTCTTCTCTTTTATAAGAACAGCGTTTTTCCTGATGTTAAGTCAATCATAAGCAGTTTATTGAATTGTTCATGAAAAATACCATTTCCTCCATTAAAATCAATTCATACTAGTAGTACTCTTCACAGCGACATAATAAGAACTTTTGTCTGAAAATAGAAAAGTTTAAGATTTCTGTAGATCTTCTGGAAGTGTTGAATTCTAACCTTAATTTTGCATATCTCTCCCGAATTTGCTGTGTCTTTCAAAAATTAAACGAATAGAAATGTATGTTTGACCAGTAGTAAGCCCACATTTTGCTTCTGATTCTGTTAAAGGGTTCATATTTTCTTTTATGAAATTTCAATCAAAAGCACTTTGTCGAGCTTTGCATGTGATCCTATCCCGCCCCACCAACTCATAATGTTACATTACGACGATTACCAAAAAATTTCAAACCTCACTGTATTAGCTATTCACATGTATAAAATTTATTTTTCAAAATCCACCATGTTTTTCTTTTTTTTTTTGTTTAGATAAATGTTTTACGGTTGCTAAACGGCTGCTAACCGGTAACGGGTTTTTATTGTTTGTATAAATGATGGCGGCAGTATAGATGCCGTTCTCTTGTCTCTTGGATACCATGACAATGACATTATTACTATCACGAATTAATTAAATCGATATTTTTGAGTTTTGATCCAAAATAAGCGCACATTTTGCTCTTCTCCTTTTACAAGGTTTACGTATTCTTTTATGATATTTCAATCACAAGCGATTTATAGAATTCTACGCACAAAATGCCATTTCCTCCCTTAAAATCAATTCATTAGGAAAAACAGAAACTTCGTAGCTCGCAATATCAATTCACATATATAATATTTTTAAATGTTTCACCTGAAATTATGACATTTTTAGAAGAGCTAATATTAATATCCTTCAACAATTGTTATTCGCACAAATCTATCATACCGGCAATACGCAACGAGGTTAACTGCGCGCTCAGCTAGATATACACTCCATATGCACAGCTTACGCTTTAAAGTGTCTGTAACAAGGACAATAACGGACCGGCCGACTTTTACTCTTTGTCGTATTATCCTCCGCGGTTTTATTAAAAAAAAAATGATTGTTACCAAAGATATCTCCACAAAGGTAATATGGGTGGCTTTCATTTCTTTTGCTTACTTTCGTTTTATGTGTACGGGTCATGTGGGAAGTACAGTGCTACATGGCGTTACCATATTATTTGATAAGAAAAAGTAAGGAAATCGATGTAAATATAAATATAAACAAACGGTTTACGAACTATAATTAAAGAAATCAACATAAAGGTAAATAACTATCGGTAAAAGAAATAATGTAAGCACCAATTAAATTTTTCTTTGATTCATGAAATGAAGACCGTAGAAAAATGAGCTTAAAAGAAATAGCATGGAGCATATGAATCGGTTAAAAAAGCAAAAGAAATGGTTGAGATTTGAAAAATATATTTTGAATTGAACACAAAACATCTTTATTGTTCACTTTTCTATTCTACAAAAATAAAATGGAATAGAAATTAAACTTTTAAGTAACATACATACATAATATTCAATTTAGTGCAAAATGGATATAAATTAGATAAATAAGTTTTAAATATAAAATAAATAGCCTCTCTGTCCTTTCCTGTGGTTGTTTTTCTCTTTTTGTTTGTGTGTAGATATGCGAAAAAAACGCTTCCCATAGTGCTTATTACTTAAAACCAATCTACTCGAAAAAATAAAACATCGCAACATTGAGTTTAATGTCTTAGGCCTAAAAAAAAAAGGTAAAAGAGCAAATCTCCTTTTATTACACCAAGCCTGTAAAACTTTTATGTCCTTCCCTTTTTATTTTATCCATCTATTGCGATTATCACATGTATATCTACGATCGTTTTAGATGAGGTTTGCATTTACCGAAAAGTAATCACATATCAAGTACAAATTGAAAAGTAATCACATATCTAAAATTTAGCTTTTCTTTGCGATCAAGCTGGTAATTGATAAACGTTTTGGTCGTAATCGCCTAAGAGTTTCGTGTCAATTTCGTTGCTATCATTCATTTGCAAATGAAAAACCACAAAAAATAATCCAAAATTTTTTACATTTATTTGTGGCTGTCAAAATCCGAAAAGTAACGTCTGGTTCTTCGCTTTGATAAATAAACAAACAAACCACGACTATTAATTAATTAGCTGACGAATATTTAACGTATAAATTGGAAGAGATGAATAAACAAATCTTAGAAAATTGATTATACACTTGCGCTACTCATATATTTTACATAGTTTTTGAAAGAAAGATAATTTATTGTCTTTGTATTTTGTATGACTATGGCTTTCTACAATTTATTCTGAAAAAATTATATAAACAACGAATATTGTGTACGAGATTACAGCACAGAAATAAATAAAAATAAAATTATATGCATATTAATTAAGAGTTAATCCATCCATATTAAGCAGACTAAAAAAAAACAAAAGGAAAAGTGTATATAGCTTAAAAACTTTTTTGAACCCTCAAAAAAATTGAATGCCCCGAACAAAAAATTTTCGAACTGGCCCATTTAGTGGCGGCAATTAGAATCGATGGAAAGTTGTGCATATTTTCCGCTGCAATTGGATTTTACGGATTTTACGTTTTGCTGTCCCCAAGTATAAAACTGCGGTAAGTACAATTACAAGGATTAATTCGTTTATTGTGTAATTATTTTGTATATGTTTAGAAACCGTCACGTCGAGGGCGATATTCGTTCCCTATCTTCCTTGATTTATAACTGCTCTTTCGTTCTTCCGTCAAACACGCCGTCGACCTTCAAAAAGGAATAACTTTAATTTCGAATTTTTAAAAATATATGTAATCCTAAAAACCTTTACGCCCACGCATCTCTCAGTAATATTCGTTGCTTTCTAATGACGACTTGTTACTTAGTTCGTACTATTGCGGCAACTCTAAACTACAGATGTTTTACTTTATTTGTTTTTAATTGCTTGATGAGAAAAATTATTAAGTTCGAAATGCTGTAATAAAATAAAAAAAAATTATAATGTAATGCAGTTATTTAATGAAACACTAATAAAACTATTACTTAATTGTTTACATTTCATGAATGTATGTATATGCTTACGCTATTGCTTTGAAATGCATTTAAATAACATTAAATTAATATCGGTTAGAAAGTATTTTATTTGGTATAAGAGTCATGAATCGTTAAACATAACGGCCTGTACGCTAGATTTGTTAATTCAATTTATTAAATTAATTTGATATTAATTGTTGGTTTTTGATTACATTACACCGCCCTTCTTCTAAAAAGTACATTTTAAAAAAATGGTTCAAAGTTACTGGAGATGACCCACATATTCAAAAGTGTGTCATAAATTAAATCAAAAAAAAAAAATTCAAAACAATATGAAACTTGTTTGCATTTTTAGCCTAATAAAAATGAACTTGACCTTCCACAGCAATTAATTACAGCACTGCCCCTATATGTAATTTACAGCATTCACTTATCGATTGTAGCAAAGAGCTTTAAAAGATACTTTCCCGTCAGTGACACCATTGAAGTTACACATAAACAAATACGAGTGTTTCGAATTTCTCTTTCATGTGCAATTAATAATAATTTATAAACTTACACCAGCTTTGTGTTACTATTTGTGACCGTTACTGGCTATTGCTTTTCGTAGGCCTAAATAATAATGTGCGATTAACGAAAATTTTAAGTCGAAGTTTGAAAACTGTGTTAAAAAAGTGAATTTATTTTATCTTCTATCTCTTAATAATTTTTTTTTATATTATTTTTTTTTATGTTATAATTTGTCGTTGTTTCGATCTGCCAATTTGTCACACGCACACATTCCGTGTACCAATATAAACGAGTTCAACATTACTTTCTATGGCTATTATCCATTATTATTTAGTTGTGTTCCAAGGTGAGTACATTAAATCTATCGTACGGTTTATAACACTCAATGCTTTCAAATGAAAAGACTGCCAAATGCGGACACGAAGCAACAGCAACTCTAATCCAAATAGATTTCAAACTACAGGATGAGCTCTTTTATAATTAAAGCTTTTTGCGTGAAATGCACGCGCCCTTAATTTTTATTTTATTTTAGTGCATACTTAGCGCATCCTTGACAATTTCAAATGGCTAAAATAAATGTGAAGCATTGCAAATTTACGTTTTAATCATCTGAACGACTTTTTGTTAAGTTTTCCGTATCCGCGATTACTCGAATTAAAGGTGAGAGTTTGACTTCAACCGTATCAACTTGATACAGTTAGGCATTGAATGATAGATCAGAGCACCGATTTGTTGCACTATAAGTAAGTGGTAGTTGGTAACTTGTAAGTTAATAAAGCTTTCGAGATTATTACTGTCTTTAACATTTTGATCATTCCATTCAGAAAGTAAAAAATTGCCATTTTGTGTTAACACGATTTCTGTTAAATTCTTTACTGCGTACATGAAAATGCAGACGAAAGCTATGCAAAGATAATTTCAAAACCATTTGATAAATTATTGGTGCTTCTTACAATCCTCGTGAGCAAAACAGAACCACTGACTTGTTTGCAACATTTGATTACAAGGTAGCAGGAATATATCAGATCGTATGCTAGATATCGAACTTTTTTCACCGCGTAGATCTTTGCTCAAACCAAAAATCATATTTACATGCTCCCAACTTGTCTATATTTTTTTGGTTATAGCCCAATTTCACTGACCTTCAAATTTAATTTGATTGCAGGCATAAAGTATAATCTGAAAACAAGTTCGCTTTCCTGGTAAAACTTCTTAACCCATAAGTGTGACTTGGGCAAATGGAGAGACAAACATTCTCCCATTGGTTCTTCGCATGTTTCTATAGATTAAAGAATCAAAATCGAATCGTAAATCTAATGGATGGAAAGTAGACAGAAAATTTTGATATAAGATTTAACAAAAAAACCTTAAACTGTCTAAATAAATTCAGTGAGGGTTTTTCAAAGAGTCGGTTTTCAAATTACTTAGTCAGTTGGAGTAAGCGGAGAAATTGTCGTTTTGTCTTATTGCCATATTAGAGATTTCAAATAATATTGGAATTTGAGCATATTTATGTTTGTTGTGACATTTTCATGAACTTCATTCAGTCCCGTATTGAATTTTTGCTGGCACTAAGTAAGGACGTTGTTATTATTGAATTGAATGTTTATTAAAATATTGAATATTTGACTTTATAGGATGGGTATCCCAGAATCGAATTAGACCATCAAATCAAACCAGTCAAACTGGTATTGGTTTTAATTGGTAATCGTGAACTACCTGTTTATTGCTGTTGTTCATCTTTCTAACCATACCAAAATAGCAGACACGACATAGCGCATTACTGGTAACAATTGTGGTCGGCATATATATATATATATGTATTGATGTCTATTTGCGCATAGAGATGTTCTCTTTTCAACTGGTAACCGACACTTAAAACACAAACAACTTACAACTTGCTCCCTCTATATTGAGCTATTATACGGTACACATCATTATGCATTACATATGAATTACAGGTCGTGTTTATTGGGTGGCAAACACTTGAAGCAGTCTTGCTGCAACGTTCAATCGTGCGTGTCAGAAGAGACTCTGTTTTATCGAAACTTAAAATAATTTTTTTTTTTTTTTTTCTAAATCTTCAAAACAATCATAAAAATCTGATTCATTCATTTATATTTTATTCGTTCATTCAAGTATAAGAAAATTTTTTTGTGATACGTAAATGCTGTCAATACAAAAACAAAACTATTTGAGAGTGGAACAACGGCATTCCTAAGTGACTTTATAATAGTTTGTTAAATTTACATAAATTGGCTTACCCTAGGTAAACAGCATTCCAGAAAGTTTTTAATTCGTAATTATTCGTTAACAAAAATCATAGAAAAAGTATGTAGCAAAAGATGGATTCAAACCCAGAAGAACTCTTAATTTTATAAAGCATTTAGCAGCTCAGTTCAACAATCAAGTAAGAGAATAGTTTAATCTTGGAATTTCTTTTGTTAGTGAACTTTTCATTCGCTTGGCTTAAGTGTAAACGTAATGCATCAATCATCAGCACATTTATTTTATTTAGATTTTAAAGTGAACTTAAATTTTTCCAGTTTTGTGCAACGCTTCTGAGATAAAAGTTGTAATATACTTTAGAATAACTTTGGCTTTATAGATCTTTTAAATTAACAGTAACATGCTTTCTTATCTGCAATAACCAATGGACTAATCCGCAGACATTTGTGCCTACCCTAACGTAAGATGAAGTAAGCGATTTTTTAATACAGTCTCTAGTTGTGTAAGTTCTTCCTTTTTCCGTTTTTGTTTTATTTGCAAAAAAGTACGCTGCAAACGCAAATGAATTCTTTACCATCAATTGAACAAAAATTGCTTAGTGTTATAGCCGGACATGACTTGGGTGACATAACGCAAGAATTATGCGACTTCTCATTAGAAGAACAGAACGCCACCGCGGAGGCGCAAGGCATACAACCAACTGCTGCTTCAGATTTTATACCAGTTCTGGGAAAAACAGTTACATATATTGTGGCATGTGTGCTGATTAATGACAACGATGAAGTTCTGGCCATGCAGGAAGCTAAAAAATCTTGTGCCGGTAACCTTACTTGAATATTCTTAATGATGGTAGCATAATATGTGCTTTTTGTGTTTATGCTTAGGAAAATGGTATCTCCCAGCTGGCCGTATGGAAATAGGTGAAAACATATGCGAGGCTGCAATACGAGAAGTGTACGAAGAAACTGGTTTAAACGTTGAAATGAACACTGTTTTAGCTGTAGAAGCCGCAGGAGGTTCGTGGTTTCGTTTCGTTTTAACGGGTCTCGTAACTGGTGGCTCTTTAAAAACTATCGCTCAGGCCGACAAAGAATCTCTTCAGGCTAAGTGGGTAGCAGATATTACGCAATTGCCTTTGCGCGCTCATGATATATTAAACCTCATCGAAACCGGTAAAGCTTATAAGCATCGTAATGACGGTATGTCATCGCAACTTTGGCATCCTGAAACTTTGCCCACAAGGTATGCTCATCACAAAAACTATTTACGTGTGGTAGCGGTAATACGGAAGCGTGCTACAAATGCTTTAAATGTACTTGTGAGTGAAAAAAATGTACATCATTTCCCTACGGTCGAAGTGCATCCGCAGCGTAGTTTGCATTCAACGCTACGTAAATTCATGATTGAGCTTTTTGGAGCTGAGTTACCACAACACAGGCCCCATGGCATTCTTAGCATCGAACATCAGGCTGCACCTAAACCTCACACTACCGATGGTATTTGCCTAAATGTCTTAGTAGTGTTTAGGCCAGCTCTTGAGGAGGTCTCCCTTATTGGCAAATGCACTTGGCATGAATTAAGTAAAACTCTGGAAGATAAATTAGGACAAATACTCTCTAGTAAACACTCGACTATACCCCTCAATGTTATAAAATAATTTTCTTCACACATTGCTCCATTAAATGAAAGCCGTCTCTTTTTTGTGTCGTCACCAGTTTTCAATAAGGTACACATTTTATTATGTTAGATAAAATACAAAAAAAAAGCAAAAAAATTGTGATTTAAACATTTATAAATATTAAACAAAAATATTGCTTGATATACACAAAAAAAAAAACATTAAGATCTAAACGGAAGATTATTCACACTTATAAAAATTGATTTGTAATGCCACCTAAGTGCATTTTTAAAAAATGTAAAAGTAAATATAATGCGCAAGGCAAAATCCATCATGCAAGACTGATAAATGGCAAAATGATTCTGATTTATGGATGTCTATCTGTACGTGCGTATATAATGTTAAGAAGCATTACCGGAAAAGTAGCGTTTTTTTGCTGTCAAATTTCTGTCATGCTGTTAACCAAATAATTGGCTAACCAAAATGATTGGTTATTTCCAAATTTTGTTAAATAATTCCATAAAGCTATCATAAATCATAAATGTTATGGCTACATCTAAGCATGCACGTCCCAGACGAGGCACAGTACCCTTATAAAAAGCGAATGGGCCTTCGTTTTGCCAAATTTTAACTATACAATCCACAGTACCGTTGTACTTTGCCGCTTCCAAGCCTTGCATGCGTGTCTTCACTACGTCTAACGGTGTATTGCCGAATACTGAAGCAGCCCCAGCTATAACACCAAACACACCTACCAGAAGGGTTGGCACTTTCTTCTCTGAATCGCCACGTTTATATAAATCTTTCATTGTTTCCATAACAAAGAAACGTATTGCCTGATTAGAACCCTGCTTCAAAATAGTTGGCGTCAACCCCTTATAAATACCACCAACGCCTGTAAAAGACAGAACATATAACTCGAGAAATATGGTAACTTGTAAGGGTCATATTACCTTCTGTTTTAACAATGGTACCAACTCCGTGAAAGAATCCCTTGAATTTAGGATTCTCGCTACGCTGATCATTAATAAATTTCACTTTAACAGTCTCCATAGGTGTTACGGCAATCACAGCTTCGCAAACGCCCGCACCCAAACCAGCTAACAGTTTGCTTGCATTACTTAATTGATTATTTTCGTCAACCAAAAATTGTTTAATCTGTTCGAAAGCGCCAAATCTTGATGAAAAAGAGCGATTGTATTGTATTTGAAGCAAATCATATATTCATTTACATATATTTGAAAAGCTACTAACCTACACGCGGACTTCGGTATACTGCCATATAACAGGACGCTTAAACCTCTGTATAAGCCAAAGAAGCCACGTTGTTGAATGGTCTTTTTGACACAATCAACAATCCCTGTGTATTTCTTATCGGCACCTTTCTCGTCTAATTGCAAGTGTGTCTTAACATATTCCGTGGGATAGGTGATTAAGATTTCGAGGCTGCCGGTAATGCTGCCGGCTACAATGCCCTTTAAGCCTTTACTGCCGCCGGAGGGTGCAGCAGCGGCACCTTCTCGTGTCATCCATGGACGTTGACCGAAAGGATTCACAAAAGCTTTAATGCAGGGACCATCCATCTTCCTCGCCAAGATAAGAATTTATGGCATTTAATTACAAAAGGTCGGCAACTATTTGAATATCTGTTTAGATAAATCCACAAATACATTTCCTTTAAATATATAGATCAGTAAATTGATAGGGATATTGTAAAATCGAATACTGTTTTCATAAATGTTTGTTAACTTGGTCTAGAATTTGGTTTGACTAATATTAACGAGTCCTAGATAACCTTTAATTTCCATATTTGCAATAAAGTACAAAAAGATAAAACGCATTTAATGCATTTTCAATGAGAAATTAGTTGTACTAGAGGGCATTTTTGCTTGAGCAGCTCGTGATACAATGTCAACCCATCTGTGACATGAGTCCATGTATGACATCACTTTGGAGTTATGAATTGGTTATTAGAAGTGCTGTCATTGTTAAACATGATTCATTGTCGTCTCTGCCTCTAGCCTACCATTGTTTGACCTTATGCTCATAATTACAATCCTATTTTTTTAATTGCCTAATTTAACCCTTTCTCTACGCACCCTCAGTCGACTTTCTTTAGAATTTGGTAACTTATTTCCGTTTAAATAGAGCGATAAAGTACACAGTCCGTTAAATGTCCCTTTGAAATATGTTATATCTTTTACGAAATGACAATGACAATGACAATGAGACTTTTTAAAGGACTCCAGTGCATGGAAATTATGAAAATTGATCACATGTCTGCGTTTTTTGCATATGGTTAACGATACAATCGTACGATTGTACGATTCTCGCAGCTTTTAATGCATAAATTATGAATTATTGCTTGACTACTTTTAATTAATATAAATTTTTTAGTCGCTGATATTGTAATTTCCCTTTTATACTCACGTTCATGCAAACAATTGTACGAGTCGTTAATTTACGCGAAAGTAATTTAAAAAAAAAACGCTAAATTCGACTCAATGAAAGTCTCGTTTATATTGTCCTTATTTTGGAGGTGATTAAGAAAATTGTAATATCTCCCTTATGTAAAAAAACTTTATTTGTATTTATTTTATTTATCTTTTTATATTGACATTTATATATTTTAAGTTTCTCGAAAAATTGACGAAACAAAAAAACTTGCCATTACTTTTTTTCATTGCATGTTTTATGGGCCCTAACCCAAACGTCCCAAGAATTACTTAAATAAGCATAATATCTGCCCTTTTTTATTTTCATCACAGGGTGTAGAATTTCAATTCA
>KK502722.1:70666-111975 GCA_000688735.1 Glossina austeni | reverse complement strand
GAAGTGGCTGAAAGTATTTACTAATCCTTAACATTTTAGATATAGAAAATTGAACTATATGTAGACGTTTGTTGTAAAGGAACTGCTTATCTTACGAAAAAGAAAGACAAGTTTGATAGGACTTTAGTAACTTAAACTTTTAAATGAATAGATTACTGAACCATGAGCTCCTTATTTGATAAGGTTCTACCATGGCTGGTTAAGATCGACAACTCGTTGACTAAAAAGTGATTGCAGAAGAATTCTCAAGTAAGTATCCTCCGCTGACGGACTCTATATTTTTTCCTTTCTTCCACAAAGATTATCCTGTGCCGTTGGTAGTGCACTCGTTCGACGTTCCTATAATCGAATGCTTGTGTCTCGGCTTAATTCATTGTAATCGCCCGAGAAAAGGTGAATCGCTTCGTTAATCAGCCTTATACAGATGCCATAACAGAATACAGAAAGGAGCTCTTAATAAATATCTTTTTATTATAAATATATATAAACTTTGGGAGATCGAAATTCTGTTTCAATTAATATTGTGGCTCCCCCAAGGATCTTAATCAAATAAACACAAATAGCTCGAATCTTGTGGATATCGTTTTACCACAACTCACTAAGGCAGAAGTGCAAGACGGGCGTTATTTTCATAAAAACGGACTTTAGGTGATCGACCCTTTAAAATATTTTTTCTTTCTTCTATTAAGAAAGTTTGTGGACTCCTGATTTAAAGCATGCATATTAACTATTTTTTCGACTTCCAGAATGCAGAATGTGTTAACATAGTAGTCGCTTTATCGCTATTTACTGATTAAACAGAATTTATGTAATATTTGAAACGTAATCACTTGAAGTCGATTAAGAATCATTATCAAAGCGCTTAGGTAGCAACTGTTCTTTAATTCAAGTGCTTTCATGCCTTCATAATTTTAATTAAATTGAAATTTAAATAATTCATATTGTATTTAAGAGAAACGACCCGCACATTGCGATTGAGCGTAACTAGAAACAAAAGAGAAAATTCACAAAATTGCCAATTTTCTCTTTTCTAACTAACATACACGTCTTTCTATCCAGTCCAGACGTGATCGTCATTATCTTGTATCGTCGACAATTTTTGTATATAAGCACATTCGAAGTCACACAGATATGAATTATATAAAATTTCATATTTTATACAATTCTTACGTTTTCTCTTTGTTATAAAATCGTTTTATGTATTTTCTTTTATAAAATAAACCGTGCGATCAAAATTCGTTTTAATATATATTCTGTTGTTTTAATTTGATCGGAATGTATGTATGGTCACGATTTATTACGATTTATTGGAAATTTGCGGTCTTGCGAGACCGATGTCTAAGAAGCAACTGTGACGTTCAAAAAGATTCATTCAAATTCAACCTGAAAGTGAAAAATATTGTAAAACATTTTGTGGAGAGGCAAGCAAAGCCAGCACAGTCGTCTATATTGAACATTTGAACCCGAACGGCAATAGCAACAATAATCACAAAAGAAAAAATGTTTTTTTTTTCAATAATTTTCTCTCGCATACCACTACACTTTCGTTGGCCAGCTATTCTGTCTAATGTAATACTCTAAGCTTTAGATATGATGATCGACATCGTCATAATCGGAAGGAGAGCTGGTTATGGTTTTTCTGGTTTTTAACACCCATTTCTTATATTTAGTTACTGGCTGATTGTATGACGTGATACTCTCTCTTTCTTTATCTCAATCTATACGTAGGGAAATTGTGTTTAGTTATGAGTGATCTGTTGCTATATTGGCCACTAAAAGCATGCTTTTTTAAGGTGATCGTTTAATTGATAAACGTAAATAGAACAAAAAGTCAGTCACACCATTTTATTGATCTTTTATATATACACATGCTAGCTATGTAATGACCATCCTTTGCTTCGATTACTAAAAATACTCTGCTGGAATATTCCATCAGCAATCGATGAAATTTCGATATCTAATCTTGTTTGAAGTTATTTGAAGGATACTAAGCATACATTATATACAATTCTTTCTTTTCAGAGCTTAGCCTGCCTCGAGTCCATTAGATTGCTATCCCCTTTGAAATCAAACCTAGAATCGTACATTTCAGGGGGTGAAAAACTTGGCTTCTCCGTAGAGCCGCTTATCTTCTTCTATTAAAAACAAGTAAGAAAATCCGGACCTCTTATATTCAATAGTTTTATCTTAAAATAAATAAAAATGAAAAAACTAGCTCGAATAGCATCATGCTCTGTCTTCCCAAGATTACGGAGCATATCATGAAGGAACAACTTGATTCATTCTTGAATAACAATAATGCAATGAATGATGTTCGGTTCGGCTTTCGGCCTAGACGTTGCACCTCGAGACATCTAATCTCCATCACGCAGTCCCTTAGGGATAACGTCAATGTTGGTAGGAGCTGTGTTCTTGTCGCTCTCTCGCTCTAACAAAAGCATTTGGCAGAGTCCCATATACTTAGCTTATTAACAAATTCAACTTTTCTCGGAGTGCTTGTAAGCTTATGTGGTTGTATATTTCGGATCAACAATCAAGACGGATCAAGATTTCGGGTCAACAATTTGTTTCTATGAATGATTCTCTTGGTGGTTTGGTTGGTAACGACTAAGCTTTTTTTTCCGTAAGCAGGAGACATCTTGCTGCAAATAATTCTTAGCAATTGTTTACTCCTGAATGTCAGGTAATATGCCTCGCATTAATTTCAATAACACTAAAGCCTTATGATTAAATTCTCTCCGCGCTGACTCGTTCGACTTCAATATAAAAATATCGGGGTATTACATTCATCTTTTAGATCCAATGCAATGTCTTGGGGTAACCCTTGATCGCAAATTCAACGTTGGCTCTCACTTTGGCAACATTTCTGCTAAAGTTTGTTTTACGTTCCGAAAACAGTACAATCTAAATCTACATCTGCCTCTGAAGATTAAATACCCTTGCGCATTCCCTCCTCAAGACTCATTTTAACTATTGTATTGAAGTCTTTTCTGGGCGCCCAAGATATAACTTAAATGGGCTGCAAAATATTATTAACCGTATAATATAGCGTTAAACTTAGAGCCCATACCCGCCCCTTCGTTTATGCTTTCTTAAAATTCTCATTTCCCAATGATCTAAAATTTAGGTTGCTTATCATCTACGTCTACAAAATCATTCAAAATGGATCCGCAAGCCTTCAATTGAATGACTGCAGTTCTCTAGATCGAATAGAAATACTTCCGAGCTCATCAGTTTGTCTAACTCATCAGCCGAAAGATCGTCGCATTGTTCGTGTTGCTAGATATTGGAAGACCTTATCATTGAGTTTGAAAACCTTCGATGATTCTTTACGAATACATTTACAAGATCGCACTGTTGTGGCTTTGTAATAAGTTACTTAATAAATGAATAAATGGAATGAAAATGAAAAATTAAGATTTTAGACTTTATAATATAGATATAGATCAATAAATGCCCATCCTTAATTCACTCTAATGTTTTCCTGCGAAAATCTTACCAAATAATTACGACATTAAAGTGAACTCATTTGTAAATTGAAATTAATTGATTAAGCGAACAATATATTGTAGTGTGATCGCATATCGGTATATGCATCCACTTTGAAGTGCAGACAGAATTATGCTGAATTCGCATAATTCTTTAGCAAAAAGAAAAACAAAAATTGTGTCGCACTTCAAATGCAATACAATGCGACGCCAGACGCCTCAATTAATTAGTGATTAGGTTAGCATAACTTCACCTGTAAAATTAAGTATAAATAGTGCATATTTCAATAAAATAAAAATTTTAATTGTTATCTTACAATTCAACAACTCGCTGAATTAGGACATAGGGCGTTCAATCCGCCCAAATTATAGTGACCGTCGCTTGCCGAGACTTATTGGCAAATTAAGAGACGGACAGACTTGGCGCTTATGAAGCCGAGCAGCGCAGGCAGACGAATACACCTCGCTAGTGCCCGTACCTGGAAGTATTCATAGGGAATCCCCCCAAGTAAAGTATTAGACGTCAAACCTTATTCCCGTTACAATATATTTAAAAGGAATTCTGTATGTGAATTTAATAATTTGAAAAGGTACAACAAGAAAAACTAGAATAAGAATTAAAAAGAAAATTGTGTTTTTTTTTTTTAATTAAAATTTAAATTACAACAAACAAAAACAAATTGAATTTAATTATAAAGAGAGAAACGAAATGAATATAAACTTACCGATGATGTATCCTCGGTGATGCGCATTATCGATGAGCCATCAGGGACTTTAACAATAATTGAAATTCATAGAAATTAGATACATTTAAAAAAAAATTATGTTTAATTTATCTTTGCTTCTTTGAGAATCCGATAGCTCCCGTTACCAATAAAAATAACCTCCACTTCTTAGGCGTATTAATTGATCAAGATGGCTTTCTTGATTGTTACGCCAAAATTTACGTATCGAATTTTAAAAAAATGTTATGTCAAATGTCTCAAATCACTTGCAAAACGTTTTTCTCTTACCCTTACCTCTTACCTCTCTCTTTCTCTTCAGGCCCATTTTTTATGGTAATCAAAAGTCGCTAGGTCCGGCAGACCTTCCCATTTGAGCTGCAATCGTGTATCCTTGAAAACTCTTGCAACGTTTAGGTGAGTGTTGTTATGCAAGAGGACAACTTTGCGTCTGTTTACCCCTCTTGCTCGTCTTTTTTGCAACAATACATCGCCCAATTTGTTCAACCGATGTCGGTGGAGATCTGTAACAACAGTTTCATTCGGTTTAGCAAGTCGTAATACACTGCTCCTGGCTGATCCCGCCATATGCACAGCAGAATTTTATGGACATGAATATTCCCCTTCGGTGTCGATGTGGATGGCTGTGGATGGCTGGACAAACCCATGGCTTTTTGCGCTTGTCGCAACGTTTGGGGCTGTTGTAGTAGACCCACTTTTCATCGTTAGTTACAATACGCCATAGAAAACTCTTTTTTTATGCCTGGCAAGCAATGACACCGCGATGTTGAAATGGTTCGATATAGCATTTGTACGTAATTGTCTAGAAACGCTTGATTCATCAACTGCTAAGCTGTTTGAAAGTCTTGAGGTCCTCTTGCTCTTACAATTCATTCTCTTCAAACTTTTTTGTTCCTGCACGCCATTCTTTGCCATTAACACCAAAATCATCCTGTTTGCACGGTTGAAATCAAAATCGATAATCAGAATACGATGGAGCAACATCACCATAAGCTTCTAAAAGTATTTGATGGGCTTCGGCAGTAGATTACTTCAAATCAAGCAACAGATGTAATAAATCTCGAAAATGCAGTCTTGAGCTTTCCATGATTAGTGTCTTTATACACTGTATAACTCAATAATACTAAATGGAAAACTGTTGTTTCATATAGATTAAGGTCAAAATTATCGAATTTAACCCCTATGTACCTTGATATGTCGCATTACTCTATCAGTTTCGCCAATAGATGTCGTTGATCAAAGTGTATATCATCTAATTCCTGCGCATAGTAATTTTTTTTTAATAGTGAAGAAATTTCCACATTGTCGGAAGCAAAGAAAGCTGGTGTACTGAGAGATTTCTTTCCCCTTTTTTCCCGGAACAACGTGTAGAGGTAAGTTCAGAGAAATACTTGGATTTATACGCTTCGATAAGAAAAGTGAACAGACAAATATGTCTCGATTCCAAAATTGTGGGAAAAATTTATTGAGAACAGCCAGGCTTTTTATAAACCTAGCGCAGGCATGACAGTCGAGAAGCAATTGATAAACACAGGCAAACTTGCTATCAAATTATGGCTAACCGCGCATGTTAAAAGCAAGCACTTTCTAAATGGTTTTACCTATTCCGGCAAGAACGAAGCCAGCGGATCAAATATACGCTTAAGCATATTCTTTGTGCATAAAATCATTGAGGTTGTATACGAAAAATTACGCTGCAGGCAAATAGAAAAGAATAGCAAACGAAAGCTTTTTATATTTACTCAGATTAAGTGGCATGCTATTAATGCCGTATCAGCCGTTCAATGCGTTTAAGTCCAACTGAACATTGCCGAACATTGAAATGTTTAACAGAGGGAACAATTTTGAACAATTTATTTGATTATGTACGAAGGAATCCATTTGGGGGCCGGAAAGAAAGACATCTTTAGATTTATCATTGCATTAAGGATATCCCCTTCACTTAGGACAACCAAAGTAAAAACATCCCGTTGTTTGATGTCATAAGGATAGTTATCAATAAATACGTTACTGTTCTTATATGACTTTTGAAAAACTTGTGACAACAGTGTGGGGACCAAAATCACTTCAAATATTTATTCTTATTTCCCGTTTGGTTTTCACACATATTGTTAAGAATAGCTAAGTATTAGACGCAAAGTACCTTAAGATTAGCGGAAGCCATCACAAGGCTATTGATAGTGAACGGAAGTATACAACCAGGGTTGGTTCTACTTTTCACCGATTGGCAACGCCAATCTGAGTAAAACAGAGGTAAACAGAGGCTAACATCACGTGGGTTTGCCTTTTTTTTTTGATCTATCAGAGTCCAATCATTTTTGTCTTTAGCCATATAAGAGCGTTAATATGACTCAATATTGGATGTCTGATTGTTAAGATGTTAAGGATAAGAATTAATAATTCTTAAAGGTCGGTCGGCCTAATGGGTTATTATTACAATGTCCAAAGTGTTCGTGTAGGATAAGCGTCAGGATAAATAATCAATTTTATCAATTTATAGAATTCATTGAGTAAAGTAAATGATTCATAATCATAATGTCCAAAGTATCCGTATACTATAAGTGCCAGAATAAATTATGAATTTTGTGAAATGACCAAATAAAGCAGTTAAGATTGGTGATTAGAAAAATAAATGGTTTTAAAATTAAACGCGGATAGGCTCGGTTGACAGTGGAAGGTAAAGAAATACAAAATTTCTTGAAAGGACCTTTGAATCGGCGGAGAGCGAGCTCCGGCAGACAATTTGATTGTTCACAACCAAACGAATCTATTAGACGACTAACAATTCTCACATTGCATAAGAGGTGGAGTACCAATTATCTTCCTTTCATCACTTACGAACTTGTAGAAGCTCTTAGCAGATCAGTAAACAATTTATCCTCAATTGATTGGGAACTTGACAACAGATTTTTTTTCACACCTACAATGCAGCAAAAAGTCTTGAAATTATGTAGTAGAGTATTTTTATTTTCACACCATCCAAAAAAAAAAAATTTTTTTGAAGTCTTATCCTAAACGTTAAAGTTTGCTCGAAAAAAAAGGTTTGCAGTTAATAACAAAATGTTCATGCACTTAGGTATACATATAAAAAATATACATATATATAAATTACATAAATATAAAGATTATCTTAAAAGTAGCTTTTAGGAATTTATACTTTTGTTTGTGTATTTTTTAAAAAGAAATGCTTCAAATTAATTGATTTCGTCTGTTGTATACCAAACTCTGTTGAATACATCCATGAAAGAATCGTAAATCATAAAAGTGAAAGCGACATCCAGACAGACACGACTTAGGCGCGGTACAGTACCTTTATAGAAGGCGGAAATGCCTTCGTTATGCCAAATTTTTAAAGCGCAATCGGCTGTATTGTGGTATTTAGCTGCTTCCAATCCCTGCATGCGTGTCTTAATAACGTCCAGAGGAGTATTGCACAAAACCGAAGCGGCACCAGCTATAAAACCGAAAGCTCCCACCAATAGCTTAGGTACCGATTTTTGAGGATTTTTAGCCTTATATGAATCCTTAAGCGATTCCACAACAAAGAAACGTATAGCCTGATTGGAACCTTGTTTTAGGATAGTAGCTGTCACTCCTTTATAAATTCCACCGATGCCTTTTTGGAAAAAGTGCTCTGAATGACTGACAAATGACTCTTCGTAATATAATAAAAAATGAATATTTACCATCGTTACTAATAATACGTCCAACACCATGAAGAAATCCTTTAAATTGGGGCTTCGCAGTCCGCTGGTCATTAATGAATTTTACTTTAATAGTCTCCATAGGTGTTACGGCAATCACAGCTTCGCAAACGCCCGCACCTAAGCCGCATAATAACTTAGAGCAAATGCTTAATTGACCATTTTCAGCCATGTGGTTTTTTAGGGTTTCGAAGGCTCCAAATCTTGAAGATAGGAAATAACGTTATTGTAACAAATGCTTGGCGGCAAAATAACACAACATTACCTGCTGGCCGTCTTCGGTATGCTGCCGTATAGCAAAACGCTCAAGCCTCGATAGAGACCAAAGAAACCTCTTTGAATAACAGTCTTTCTTATACAATCCGTAAGACCGCTATATCTTTTACGATCACCTGAATATATGTTATACTTATGAATCACGTATTATGCATATATAAAGGGAATATTCACCTTTTTCGTCCAACTGTAATTGAGTCTTAATGTATTCGGTGGGGTATGTTATGCAAATCTCAATGCCGCCTGTTATGCCACCAGCTAAAACGCCTTTCAAACCTTTATTACCGCCTTCAGCTGCAGCTGCTCCGTGCTGCAGCATCCAAGATCTTTGAAAAAACGGCATTGGCATTGGCTTAGTCATAGCTGAAAAACGATTCAAATATAAATTTCGCTTGCATTTTTTTGCATTTTCTATAGCAAACTTTTAGGGATCAAATATTTAGTCTTATTTCGTTTTAAATTAAATCTGTAGATAACGTCCGCTCTGTGAAGAGGTTTATTATGGCATACGCACGCACTCCATATTAACTTTACTCTCCTTTTATGATAAGTTAAAGAAAAATCGATAAAGGGATGACGGTTTAATAGCAAAACAGCCAATCATGACTGAAAACCTTAAGGATATCTTAATGAACTACCTAAGTAGTCTTTTAATCTTTTTTTTTTTTAAATCAACGCAACTAAAGAAAACAAAAGAAATTTACATGAAACCTCTTTAGTCGGAAGCCGGTAGACCTTGTAAAACAACTGGCAACTGATAAAAAATTTTTGTACACGTCGAACACAGCGCAAAAACTATTTTACTTTGCCTGTTTTCCATAAATACATGCGAATGTATTTATGTATTTGTCTCTCCGTCTCTCGCGCATCGCATTATTAACTTAAGAGTTTCCCTACTTTTCTACCCTCAGTGCTTGTACTCATTTATAGCCTAATTAGCTACCCTTGCAGAGAAAAATTCATGCAAATGAGACCTGTTACCCAGTTTCGTTGCGTAAGTAAACGTCTGAAACACATGATTTCCTTTCTAACGTATCTGCAAAGTTTTTTGAAAATTCCTCTTTCGTTTAGGGTTCTTGTAGAACCGTTACATCTTATAAAAACATTATCTTATTAACTGGTCACTAACTTTGTGAAATCAAGCAGTTCGGTATTTGCCCTAAAGCCATTTTCCGGGGAAGGGGTAACATTTGCTGCCGTCAAATTATAAATTCGCACAAAAATTTGCTGTTGAAACCGTACTTTACCTATCTGCAGATGTTTAAAAACAAGAGATTTTACTGACCGTCTGGTAAAGTTTGCACTTTATGTGTGAAAATTATAAATCATTAACTCTATTCTATGGTAGGATGTCGTTCATGTTGTAACCTGCTCCTTGGCTAAAAATCTACGTTTATATGATATTAACACACATACAGAGAACGTAGTCGGTGATCACGACGCTCCAATACGTTGTGCGGAATCCGTTAATTCGGTCAGTGGCATTCTAACTGGCAGTTGGGATAAGACTGTCAAGTTGTGGGACATGCGTGCAAAACATTGCGTCGGCATTTATGAGCATTGCAATGGCAAAATTTATTCTATGTCGGCGAACGAAGAGAAAATTGTACTGGCGACTTCAGATCGCACAGTTCTAGTATGGGATCTACGTAAAATGGAAGAGTATATGATGAAACGTGAATCATCGCTGAAATACCAAACACGTTGTATTCGCTTGTTTCCCAACAAAGAGGGCTATGTAATGTCTTCAATTGATCGTGTCGTGTGGCTTTCGAATATTTGGATCCCGATCCAGAAGTACAAAAACTAAAATTTGCTTTTAAATGTGATCGTAATAAACAAGGCACTACCGAACACATCTACCCAGCTAATGCAATTAGTTTTCACAATGTGTACAGCACTTTTGCGATAGGGGGATCGGACTATTATATTCATCGGTAAACAATGACCTAGTTACGAAGATATCGGTCGGCAGATTCGGTCAGGACCGAATACAATTTTCTTGTTCTCTGATATATAAAAGAGAAATGTGAAGAAGAAGAAGAAAAAAAAATTGGATAATAGTAAATTAAAAATATAAATATAAATAAATATTTTGGAGCATTTTTGAATATGGAGGATGAAGAACATCGACCACCTGAAGCTACAGTATATTTTTCTAGCAGTCACAAATTCTGGACCCAAAGCTGAAACTTATGACGTCGTTAATGATTCTGTGATTTGTATTATATTTTAGTACAATTTCTAGTTAATTTTTTTTTTTTTTTTTTTTTTATAGAATAGAAGTGGATTAGGCCTGTATGTTTCACTTGAGACCCATAATCCAGTAACGTAATGGAAGTTTCTTAGATTTTTTGATTTTTTTTGTTTTTTTGATTTCTAGGTTATATTTGAATGAACAGTGCATTTTCCGTTTTACAAATTTCTTTTTGTTCTGCTGGGGTAATTTTTTTTTTTCTTTTTGTTCAATTGAGTAACATGCTAAAGTTGGTTGTGAACACACCAACGACAGCATGAAGACTGTTTCTAGTTAATTTAATTTACAAAAAAGTGATGTAAATAGATATTTTAAAATGGTCATAAATGATTAAAACATCTGTTTTCAACTGCTTTGCCTGTATCATTGAACAACAATTGGAGGAATTCTCTGCATGCATTTAACAGACTTTTTTACGACTGCCTTGCCACCTTTTTCTTTATAACAGATGATAAAGACTATTTTTCTTATTTATTAAAAGCAACTCTGTATTCTCTCCATTCTCCACATATGGTACTTTTTTTGCAAACGATGTAAAAGAAAAAACCCAAAATTGCTATTGAAATTTGACGCAAAACCCAAAATTCATTCCAACAGTTGGCCGAACTCATTTCTCATTTATATTATAGTTTGATAATAATGTTTGACGTAAAACCCCAAAATTCATTCCATCAGGTGGTCGAACTTTTAGAATTCTTTGCAATGGCTAATGAAACAACAAGTATGGCCGAGTAAATACAAGTATGGCGGCGCAAATACTTGTTGTTGTTGCAGGAAATGCATATTCGGCAAAAACGTTTCTTAATGAATTTGAAATTCGTGGTTAAAAATTGGCTGTGGTTTATCCACCTGCTTGCCCACAATAAAGAGATAAGCTTTACACCAGCAAAACGCAACCTCTCAACGACTTTATTTTATTATTGTTGACATAAGAAAAATGCTTTAAAATTTTTCTTCCATTTGTTTACCTATATTTGTTAAATTATTTTCTTTTAATTTAGGTTTAATTTTTTTTTTTGTGGTGTGCAAGTTTAGGGATATATAGAGTTATAGGAGCAGGATGATCGTCTAATTCCAATTATGCTTTATTAGGAGGTTTACGTGCAGTTGCTCAAAATATTTCATATGAAATAAGATTAGCTTTAATTTTATTGAGATTAATTTTTTTAATTGCAAGTTTTAATATTTTATTTATTTATTTGACTTTTTTTTTTATTATATTTCCTGTATCTTTAGTATGATTTAGAATTTCATTGGCTGAAACTAATCGAACACGATTTGATTTTGCTGAAGGAGAATCAGAATTAGTGTCAGGGTTTAAGGTTGAGTAGAGAAGAGCGCGTTTTGCTTTAATCTTTTTAGCTGGATCTGCTGGAATTTTATTTATAAGAATATTATTTTGTGTATTATTTTTCTTTACTATTTCAAATTTCGTTTTGGACAAAATCAGAGACTGCGGAAATACTTGATGCAGTTCAATAAACCATTTCGGATCATATTCGCCAATTAGGATTTTAGAAACGGACATAACTTTTCGGTAGACGTAGAGTATGAAATGATGCGCAATTCCATCGTATAAAGCAAGCTAATAAAATATATGGCTCGATCGAAAGCCAACGAGAACTAGAATTACTTGCTTTTGCATTTTTGGAAGATTTTCTCTAAAACTTATTAGAAAGGCTTTAAAAGCTTTGTCTTAAAACGAACATTAAGTGCAGTTAAAAACTTTCCTAATGTTAAAAAGCGACTTTTATGAGACACAAACTTTCAGGCAGGCCACGATATGCTTCTGAGATTTATGATAAATTAACGAGATGAAATATGTGATTGATGAGTAAAGAGTTTAGGTGGATAAGGCTAAGGAAGGGCTTTTTAGTATTACTAGTGGTAATTTTATTCAATAAATGTTGTGTGAGATTCCATAATGATATGATTATGGCTAATGCCGTCAGTCGTTCTAAAAAAACAATCATATTAAAATCAAACACATTCATGTAACAATTATATTCTACCTGTCTACGCATACTCATTGATTATGCCATATAACAACATCGGACATGTAGCTTAGTAGCCGAGGCGGCTGAAAAAGCTGGATTTCAAGTGGCTCAAGCCTCAAGCCAAGTGGAGAACCTATGCGGTGGTCTCTTCAGCCATTTTGCTTTATATGAAGTGAAACGAGAACTGTACACTAAGTTGAATTGTTTTGGCTCATTTGCCATTGGTGGCGAGCAAATCACCGAAGAATTAGTAAAATTCATATGTGAAGACTCTCAACGTAAATATAAAATGTATCCCAACGAAAGTAGGGTCGACTTTTTCTCATCTGCTGACAATTTGCCGCTCCAGCTGGGGTAATTGCCTTCTTCTTTCCTGCTTGTTAAAGATGTCTTAAAATTTTTTTTTTCAGATTACATTACATTACATTACATTACATTAATCCTGATACTAGGATTAATTTTTAATAAAATTATTCATTTGTTAAATTATCTAATTCTGGGATATAAACAATACAATAATAGGAAAACTCAGGTATGATATGGCAAATTGAATAAAATATGCCAAATATATAAGTGGAAGCCAATAAAATTAATAAACATATAAATAAATTAGAAGAAAAAAAACAAATTATATGCGCTATATACATATACTTTGATTTGTTTTGTTTATACGTGCTTGTACGTATACCACAGCGCATATTAACTTAAAAACACAGAGTTATATATGCTTCCGCTTTCGTTTGAGAGAATGCGATGTTGTATCAAGAAACTATTAACAGACTCTATGCCCATACAAATAATGAGAATAAAAGAGCAAGTTGTCAATTATTGGCTGTTAATTAACAGCGTTACTACTGTTACTCATAGCAGAAAGACAAAAAGGCCGTAATAATCTCCTCGTTCGAATTTTAAACTAAATTTTAAACCATCTGCATATTTCGTTGTCTCTGGTAATACGAGTATTATTTTATGTGAGCGCCTGAAAGTATGGCACACAATAGTAATAAATAAGAGTTCTATGTTGCGTATTCTCGTAATTTTTCATTACAAACACCGAATTCCAAGTATTCCAAGAATATTTGTGCTGCTATATCACTGGTGAGCGACTTGCATTTCAAGGGAATAAAAAAACTGCTTTTGTTTATGTATTTCAACTAAACTCATCTTTATTTCATTTCATAAACTTCTCTTTAAATGCAAATTTTCAATTGTGTAAAAAAAAAAATTTTCTCCCGAACTTACAAGTAAGTATGCAAAGGGGAAAGAAACAAGTTAAATAATGTTTTATATTCAGGTTTAAATATCTTATATATATGCAAAAGAGAGAGGAAAAGAGCATAATGCTGTTATAGGAAATAACAGCCAGTTTAAGGTTAAAAAGTACAGGGAAAGATTAAATGGACTTAATAAATTTCAGTCAACGAACATCCATTTCTCCAGGATAACTACTATTGAAATATCGGCAGGCAATATATAATCGGATTTTTGGTTATAAGAAAAAAAAAAAAAAAAAAGAAAAAGAACTAGCTATGTATTTAAACCGCTTTGTACACACGGACCGATTTAATGTCTCCAAGGGTAAGCGTCTGTGAATTAGAAGAGTAAGTAAAGAAAAATCACATTTTTAAGCAATTTTTATAACATATTGAACACTTACGGTAATTAACTCGTTTTCTTTGAATTCGCGTATTATTTTAGAAGGCTTATCACCTTTCTGCTCTTGTATTAATGTATTGCCGTCCATAGTGCAAATAGATTTAACTTTGCGACCATCCAAAGTCTCCTCATCGAATTCCTCACCCAATTTAAACGTAATGGTCGAATTTTTAAAGGTCGATGAGGTAATTAATGAATATTTTTCACCATCTAGCTTCAATTCAACCGTAGGACTAACGGAGTTGCCCATCTTGCGTAAAACCATGCCGACACCTTCACATGAAAATATTAATGAAAAAAATTAAAACGTTTAAAATGAATGAAAAGAAATTCAAGGTTAAATTTAGTAAAAAAACATATTTTCCACAGATATGTGATATTTTTATAGTTAACTTATAGTTATAGTAATTAAACTAAAAACCACAATTTATGACAATGCTTTTGTTTTTTATTCTTTACAATACATTATATATTAGATTACAACCTGCGGTTAAACAAAGGCAAAAAAAACATGATCTTAGAAAAACTTATACATTTTCGCCCCACCGCTAAATCTTCCACGTGGTTAATTTACGTAAAAGATATTCAAGATAACACTCTAAGTACGCACTAAACAACGTTGATACTAATAATCGAAACAGGTCTAGTTGGGCTCGATTAGCTCACTTCCTTTTAACCTTTGTGGGAAAATGAAAATTAACGAAAAACACGATTTCAAAATCGAACCCTTCGGTAGCATTTGCGAATTATCGAAAACTTGTTTAAGAAGTCGCTGATTCCAAGTAATTTTTTGTATGTGTTTGGTTGAGCTTTGCCTAAACTTCGGCTCAAATTGCCTCGACAAGTGAAAAATTAACTTAAAATAAGCAACAACTTTCCACTTCTCCTTTCAGCTGGGATGAAGAACATGATACGGCTGCATGGCTGAAATCGTTTACCTTTCGTTTTTGAGAATTCGGAGAATTTTTGGTGTATTTTGGAAATAAATTCACAAAATTGTATTGACGGCCGGCGAAAGTGACAAATTATTGAGAAGAAGTTAGCTCACAAATAAATCTATACGTAGATGAGTTTCTTAAATTAAAGTCTCTCTAGTCGTGCATATCATAGTGAAAGAATAAAACTGATATGTGTGCCTAAACGTTTACGAACAACTCTCAAAGGAAGATAAAATCAAATTCAATTTAATTTAATTAAGGAAACGTTTTGATTTCAACGCCTTCTTTTTTACATTTTGACACATTTAATTGTATTAAATTACAATAAGAAGAAAAATAATAAATCAAATAAATTGCACATTCTCTGCACGAACCCCCCTCCTCTTCCTCTTAATCATTTCTATTCATCGCAAAGACTACACTTGAAAGGAATTTTTTTTTTTTTATTGTTGATTTCCTCTAACTATCATAATAAATATCATTCATAACGTGATCGCAAAAAACTTCAGTTTGACGGTTTCGCTTACATGCATAACAAATTCCTAAGTCACTGCCGTTATTCAGATATTTATGGATATGTTTGTCTGTTCTTTGCATATCTATAAACCCATTATGCAAACATATTTGCCTTAAACAATACGGTGAATATGTACTAATGGGGAAAAATGCATGGAGCCCCGCATAAGCGCATTAAAGCTTTTCAAATCTTTCTTTTTTTTACAAAGACAACAAACAACTCCAACAGACACGACGACATTGTTCTAAAATTTTGCCCGAACAATAACAAAAAATACAAAAGATTTGTTCAGATAATTGACAACACGCCCAGTACTAATAGAAGGCTTGGCCAAATTTCCTCATTACTTGGTAAGTAAGTTTCCCACAGCAAATTGAAGCAAGAATCCATCCACTCGGTATATCGAAGACAGGAAAGAGGAAAAGCTCTTGGCTTCACATGCGATTGCCTCACAAGTAAGAAAATAATATTCGGTTGAATCGAATGAAATATCGATACTCTATAATATACTCTGGCCGCGGCCTTGGACAATTTTTGCCATTTTTCTGCTGGTAAAGAGGAAAAGAACACTTTTTCTCACTTCACGTTGATTTGACTAACTTTTTATAACAATAACATGCATGCAAGAATTTCAGACAAATTTTGGCAACTTTGAAGTCGATATCTTTATTTTTGCGATCAGGAAAATGTTTATCGTAGAATAAACTTAATATAACGATGTCAAAGTATATATATATATATACTCTAGTATTTTAGCTATGACGAAATGAAGTTTCAAAAATTTGCAAAATTGAACAAATTTTTTTTAAGATAAGCAAGAAACTCTGTGGATGGATAGTCTTGTCTGTCCGGATTGATAGTCTATACGTGTTTTGACAGGTGAAAAAATTGATAATAAAAAGAAAAAACTACATTTTTCTTAAGAGTGAAGTCCATGTAAATTATGTGTGAAAAAGTAGTGAAAGTAAAATATTGCCACGATTCCGGTCAGAAATAGCCAACTCATAGCATTCTTAGCATTTTGAGAAATTATTCGCTCACGTGTCGAGCAATAAATAAACTGATAAACACGATATTGGACAACGGCCTACTACTACTAACTATACCGCATCACTCCGCTTAATACATTTATTTATAAAATGACCTTTTAAAATGAGGTCTTATGTGGGAAATGTTCGAAGACGTGGTCCAGTCTAGTATAGTAACATAAAATAATAATAGCATTCGTCCAAATTCCGTCGTAATGCCCAAAAAAAATGCGACCTGTGGTTTGAACAAAAAAAAAACAAGACCGACAGATGTACAGACAATCTTAAATCGATTTAGAAAATGAATCGTAAAAAGGAGGTCTATCTTAAGTCCTTGTTACATGCATTCGTACAAATTCAATATATCCGCGTACCGTAAATGGTGCGAGGTACAAAGTAACCAAGAAACCCACTTAAGATATATTTTGGAGCTTAATACGCTCACGGTTTTTATCATTTTTTTTTTTTTTAATAATCATCTCGAGCTACAATCATTCTATCGAGGTGCCAATTCTGGTAAAACTGGTAAAAATATCACCCGTATATGTTAATGCATGTGTGGTTATGTGTGACCAAGCGGATTAAAAATTCAGCATTTTTTCTTTCCCGCATTTAAGTCTTAAGAGACTTAGATTATAAAATGAATAACTAAATTAAACAGCGATAAATGGAAATAAAAAAGTATAAGGATAACAAGAGGAGCGTTGTTGAATCGAACTTCTATCCGTAGAAAACCTTCGAGAAGTTTACTTCATGACACGTAAAAACGGGCATAAAATCTTAATTTCAAATTATGATGCGATTGCACCATAAAGAGAGAGAGTATTGAAAAAAAATGTAATGTGTAAAGTTTTTGGACAACTTGTTGAGATCGCAATCCCGGTTCCAACACATGGACAGACCGACACGAATTTGCAAACCAGCTTTGCTATTCGCTCTTGCCAATCACAGGCGTGTATTCTCTGAATGCAGGGAAAAGAATTTTCTCAAAAACTAAACAAAAGATTCACAAGTTGATTTAATTTAACAGCTTTCTTAAACATGACTTCCTGTCTATTAATTAATAGTTATGGAGAACTATTAACATTTTACTATTCAATGTTTGAAGATAATAGAAAGAAAACACAAGGCTGAGGACGAATTTTTTCCCGTCACTGTGTGGTTATGAACAACAGAACACGCTTTCATATCTATATGACTTCTCTCGTCAAAATTGATTAAATAAATTAAGTTTTGATCTTATGCTTTTGATGCCCAACATAGCCAACAAACGGCGATGGTCAACTTCATTGTAAATAAATATAAATATAATATATGTATGTGTGAATAGGAGAATAGCAAGTAAGTGGGTATAATGAAATTATATATATATCACGTGATCTTTGCATTTCAGTTATGAACTGAGCTGCCCACTTGCTTGTCACCCCCTGACATTGCTGTAATACTGATTTGTTGTCTCGTTTCCTTGTCAATAAAGGTGGGAACCGAAAAAAAAAAAAATAAATAAATAAAAATAAATAAATAAAGAAAAGAACTTAAATTAGTCACTTATCATGATGCCATTGATCATCAGTGGGTTCTTTACAGTCATCTTAATTGAATTTAAAAGACTTTCAATTGCCTGAAGTTGAAATAATTTTTTGTTCTTCTTTTTTTATACAAGATTGAAGAAAATTTGTGTTAATGTATCGGAATGAGTGCGTAATCTTTTTGCAGCGTCTTTTAAGTGTTGATTTTTTCTTTTCTTTCCTTTTTTTTTTTTTTTCTTGCTTCAATTTAAGAAAATATAGCACATACGAGCTGAGGCAAAAGGTTCTTATCAGCGTATTTTAGCTAAAGAAAATAATCATAAAAATTGCGCGCACACACACATATATATATATCCCATTAGTGTCATTAATTATCGCTTTTTCGGATTTGCTTCGATTTTGCGAAAACAATACCCTACGACAGGTCATAAAAAATATTTTAAAAATATATTGAAATGTAGATAAGAAAGTTTTAAACTATTTATATATGTATGGGATATATATATAAGGAAATACATGAAATGAAAGTGTATGCATTGGAACGATAAAAAATTTTCTATCATAAACCTATATTTTCACCAAGTTTAAGACCTTTGAATCCATATATTTCTTTTTTTTAGGTTTGAAGTTTATAAACTTAATGTTAATAAATAAATGAGCAAATAAAACCTTCGTCTTGCAATTATTTATTCGAAATATATGATTAAAGTTCAAGTGTATTATAAAGAATTGAAGATATAAAACAAACAAGGCGTAAAGTAAGTTCCTAAATACAAAGTCCAAGGGAAAGAATTTTATCTTCGATCGAAACCAAATCTTTTAGTATTTGCTTTCTACAAAATTCGCTTAAAAAATGTACACCAACATCAATAATATAAATAATGAATAAATGTAATCCTTAGTATACCATAGTGATGTTTGACATAGTATTACTAATTGGTGATAACAAAGTGCAGCATAGGCCCCCGTAACTAGTACACTTCATAATGGAACACTCAAAATGCTTAATAAAATTATTACACATCCAAGGTAGAGTTATTTACTCGTATTGATCCAGGTGTTTTAAATTAATTAATTAATTATTAAAAGTGATTGTTGAAGCTTTGCCATCTAACTTTTATTCTTTAATAACGTATGTCGAAAGCAATGTATACGGGATACGGATAAGAAGCATAAACCTACTCCGCAAGTTGGAGCAGCAAAAGTTCTAAGCGAAACAAAATTTACATCTAAAGTGTGTTCTCTGCATAGAGAACTCTTCGCGGCCAATCGAAAAGATCGAAATTATTTCGACTACCTATAAGAAAATTGTATTCGGTTGCAACCCAATCTTTTGTACCCGCCACCCCTACCTTATAAAAGATTGAAAAAAAAAGGAATAATATAAATTTGGATGCTCCATAATATTGGATGGGCATGGCTGATTTTTTTCTTTTTTTGTAGAATAATTTTATGGAAATTCGTATCGTGTGTCTGTTATAGTTTATGTGCAACCAACAAAAGACACGGAAAGCAAAGGTGTCCTCAGTTTTGGCTGTATAGACGTGTGCGTGTTGAAGGCGCCTTCGTTGACTTGTGTGGTACATTTTTTCTTCCTCTTCTTTTTTTGCGAACGTGTATCACAGATATCAACCAGTTGAGCAGACGGACAGATGGACGAACAGACGGACATGCATTCCGGATTTGAAATTAGCGAAGAATTTATATACTTTATAAAGGTTTTGACGCTTACTTCTGAGCATTGAAAAAAGGCTTCTATTTTGAGCATTGAAAAAATTCTTCTATTTTGATGCACCATAATATTGGGTAGGCGTGGTCAATTTTTTCCATTTTTGTATAGCTACTAAAGCATCGTCCATAGAATATGCGTTCAAATGTTTGTACATTTATCTGCTATAGTTTATGAGTGATGAACCAAACACCAATTTTTTATTACCTTTGGAGATAAAGGTATTTTCAGTTTACTTGGTATAGTAGGCGTGCCTTTCGACCGAGTTGGTCCATTTTCAATACCAACTTGAGTGCAACTACTTTCAATGTTTGCGGCAAATTTTAAGACGAAAGCTTCATTTTTGCGGCCAAGAGAATAATTATAACAGGCATTATACAGATGGACAGACTTAGATCGACTAAGAATCTACTGGTGATCAAGAATATATATACTTTGTGGGGTCTCTAAAGCTTCCCCCTGGGCTTTGCAAACATTTTGATAAAATGGTTGTAGTCCTGATCCTCTAGTGTCCATCAAACATAAAACGCTAAAGCCTTCTTTACAAGATAACATACAATAACACATCGCTTGAAGGACACATTCAAATAATAAAAAAACATTTATGTCAAGGCAATCTTCAATAAGTTAGAACCATGCAGCGGGTTAACGCAATTTCGAAATTCTTCTACAGATTAATTTTAAAATAGATAGACACGAACAATAGAAAGAAGCTTACTAAAGAAGGAAAATATTGGCTTTCGGATCACCACGTTTGAGTTATAACATATCAGATAAATTTCTACGTCCATTAGGAAAATTATATGTGAATTAAACAAAAGAAAGAAAAAAGATAAATTTTACATCAGTTATTTGGATAGAAACAACATTCAATACCATTACCGGCGACTTTTCCTATATGCGTTCCATTTCTAAACTTTTTCAAGATATGCTATTAAATGAATAGATAAATTTCTACGCCCATCAACGACAGATGGATACAGTTTTAGAATTTTGTTACTTCTCTTGCAATTTTTAAAAATCATCACAACCCACTTAGTCCTCCTTTGCGAAGTTGTTTAACACAAATCAATGGGCTTTTTAGGATTTCAAAATGTATTTATCCGTTCTATTCAAGCAATTTATTTATATTCACATATACTAATATTACTAACTTTATGTGTGTCCTTTGGCCCACCATTTCTTGCGACACTTTATACATACTTTCTATTTGATATAAATTCTAGTACATTGATTTAGCTGGCCGCATGTCTGTCGGTTAGTAATAATTCCAAAAACCTCTCCTTGACTTGCTCAAGTCAATGGTTCTGCTTTTTAATTTATTTTACAATTCTTTACGCTAAGGCAGCTTCAACTATAAACGTTTTTATGAGTTGTAGTCTCTTTTTTAAGTATCATTGTCATGTATATCTACAAAATAATTGCAAACCTTCCATTCCATGTACAGTCTTCTTTCTATGCTGTTGTCAACAATAATATTTTCTGATGAGTTCGTTTATTTTTATTAAAAAAAAAAAAAAAAAAAAGAAAAAAAATGTTCAATATAGAATTTAAAATAAATGCACTTTGGAATTTTCGACACGCGTTGAATCTAGTATAGGAGGCAATGTAAAGCAAAATCAACGACCCCATCCCTTTTCACAACAATGATTTTAATAACTAAACTCATATACTAAACGGATTATCACTTGATAGAGAATATTAGTTGATCTAAAACAACGATCATCACGGATCACATACTCATAATTTAAAATAATAAGAATATTAGAGAGTATATCACATGGAGCTAATTGTCTAGTGACTGCCTTTCGCCGACCTTTGTCTAAAATGTATTTAAGCCAATTAAATAACGTTAATTAGTCCCAAACGCCAATAAACGTAAGTGAATCGACGGGATCAAACGAATACGAAATGAATTTCACATTAACCTTTTACATATTTCAATAACACCTTTTCATTGCGTATAAATGGAATTTTACTTTCGAAGTAAAAAAAAAAATGCTTTCTACTTTCCTTTGAATTAAAACTTTACCAAATTTTAACAATAGTTATCAAAGAAACAAAAAAACGTGAAAGGAAAACTTTAAACAGGTTTTACTTTAAACGAAATATTTATATAAAAAAAAAAAAAAACAGAAAAGATAAAAGATAAAAGCCGGCCGGCGTTGAGTTCTAATGCTTTTTATAGCAGCAATAAACTTAAGACAGTAAAATATAAAGCAAGCTGTACCTGGAAATTTGAGACGTCTCGCGTGTGAACTTTAGATTTCGCAAATATGGTGAAGGAAGGGTCAAGATAATCAATATAAAAAAAAGTAAACTATGACACACGCTTTTTTTCTCAACGTGTCTGCAATTGTATCCCTTGCGGTTTGTATTTTTAGTTTTTTTTCGTTTAAAAAAAATATTAGCGGTATAACGGTTTATAATTGTTCACGATTTTTGATCGGAAAGATGAAATGCTTAAACTTACCTAATTCTTTCATGTATTCATCAAAGTTTTCGCTTTTTTCTAATTTATATTTTTTTCCTTCCCAGCAACTAGTCATCTTTTTAATAAATTCTATGTAATTCCGAATAAAATTGAATGCAAAAAATACTTCTCGCCAACACTAATAACACTAGGAAACAGAAAACAGAAAAAGTCTTTTTTATACCAAAGTTCTTTTTGTTATTGTAAAATTTTGTTTGCTCTGAGAGAGGTTTCCTTGATGATTATACCAAACACCCCACATTATTTTTTCACCATACCAAAAGCGTTTCTTGTCTCTCTGAGAGAATCACCACAATGGATTTTGCTGCTATATCAAAAACTGCTCAATTCTCTTCGCATAGAATATGACAGAGTTGTTACAATCTTCTAAATCGCACAATGAATTTTAAAGATTTCTTCATTTCACTCGCAGGGAAATAGTTTTAAGCCCTAATACAGAATCTTTTAAAAAATAGCCTGTTATTGTAGCCTATTATTGTTTTTACTAAACAGCTCATATGGAGAACACGTATTATTGTAAAATGTAAAAGAAATGTGATAAGTTCTATAAAAATAAAAAAAATATAATAATCATTTGCGCAGGAAATATCGTAAACGTGTCGTATTAAATAGAAAATCTTACCGGACAATAATGACACCTTGTTCGCTAACTCAATGTTTGTTGTTATTAGAACGTACGTAGAATATTATTCTGCTTTATCTTCCAATTATAGTTTATCTTCGTTTCGTATGCCGTGTTTACTTTTTTTTCTTGACACAATTTGACATTTGTATTTCAGTTTTAGTAAAAGCTAAGATTGTTTTTTTAGATTTTTTCTTCTTAAAAAGTAAATATTAATTGCTGACAAAAAGAAATTCTCGCGGATAAAAATTAATGATGGCAGATGATACGAACGAAGATAGTTGGTTATATGGCACATCAAATCCGGATTCGACAACAAATGAAGAAGAACGTGCTGGCGAAACAGATGCCACCGTTGCCTCGGTAATTGGTAAGGCGGAGAACGAGGCTTTAGCTGCCGTCCAAGGTGGCGAAGTTAATAATGACAATGTGGATAATGGGGAAGATCAAGAGGAAGAAGAGGCGGATATGGGTGAATTTGAAGATCCTGCCCATGAAATGGAGGAGGATGAAGAAGCAGTGGCGGCTACTACCGCTACTACTACTACTACTGATGAAGTGAAAGCAGAAGAGGATCAGGTAGTCTATTTTTACATTTGTATGTGCGAAACTTTTTTTATGAAGATGATTGGTAGGAAAAAACAGGCGCAGGCTCGGATGATGATGTGGATGATGATGATGATGATTCAGATGATGATATTAACGTAGTCATCGGCGACACTAAAGCTGCTGCTAGCACTTATAATATCAAGCAACGTTCCAATTTATTAGCTGGTCCACCTGGTCAAGAGAAAACTAAACCCGTCCCTCAAGGCGGTAAATTTTCAATGGAAGACTTTGAAGGCGTTGGCTCTATAAATGGTGTTGCAGCGCATGAGTTTAGTATAGACTCACTAGAAGAGAAGCCTTGGCGTAAACCGGGAGCTGATATAACGGATTACTTTAATTACGGCTTCAATGAGGAAACATGGCGAGCTTATTGTGAAAGACAAAAACGATTTCGCGTTGTGGAAAGTGGTGTTGGTTTGGCAAGTTTAACTCAAAATCTTAATCCACTTCCTGACAGACAACAACTATTGCAAGAGGCGCCACCACCTGTCGGACTGCAGCAAAGCATTATACCCCAAGGATCTGCACCTCCAGGTCCTTTAAACGAGCACATCCCAATGCCACTGCCAAGTTTAATGCCCCCGCCCAGTCCACATCAAGGACCTCCATCTAGATTTGGTATAATGCCTCGTGTTCCCAGACCTATTAGTACAACTAACACAAAAGAGAATGCTATTCAGGTAATGACTGCCGAATGCCGCGAATATTCACGACCGGGGCAAATGCCACTGAATTTTAATGGCCCAGGCCCGGCAGATGATCCTTTTTATCAAGAGCCAGATCCATTTGATTATGGCTATGAACCCACTCAAGAATCGCAGTGGGGCAATGAAAATCCTAATTGGGTTCCCACTGGCATAAAAGAGCTAACCCCTGGTCCCAATGTTATACCGCCACCGCAAATGTCAGGACCACCGGGTGTTCCGCCGAATCAAATGAATGTTACTCCTACGCAAATGAGTGGTCCCCCTCCACAGATGCGTCCACCACACCCTCAAGCAATGATCCCAAACATGGTCATGCCCAATATGAATATGGGCCCACCGCCTCCGATGGGGATGATGATGGGCCCAGGAAATGGTCCGCCTATGCGAATGCCTCCTATGGGTCCGCCACGTCTTATGGCGCCTAACGGTCCTCCAGATAGAGCCGAAGAAGAAAGAGATAGACGTCGTCGCGAACGGGATTGGGAACGCGAAAAAGAACGGGAACGTGAAAGGTGAGCGGTATTAAGACACAAAAATTTGTATTTTGCATGTTTAACGCATATTTTTATACATAATAAGTCTAAGGTCAAGTCGACGTGAACGCTCGAGAAGCCGTGAGAAATCTCGGAGGCGGTCCAAATCGAGAGAAAAAGAAAGGGATAAAGATAGAGACAAGGAACGGAATGATAAAGATAGAGAACGTGAGCGCGAACGGGACCGAGAAAGAGATAGAGATCGAGAACGCGACAGAGATAGAGATAGAAATGAGAAAATTGATGTAAGTACAAACGTTATTTTCATATTTCCATATATCTATTTTATTTGCACCCAAAGGATAACGAGCGCTCTGAAGAAGAGAGGGAACGACGGCGAAGAGAACGTGAGCGTGAAAGAGAAAGAGACAGAGAAAGGTAAATATTAGATTATTCAATAATAAATGTATACTAACGTCGGCCGTCGTAGGTCAAGACGCGAGCGTTCTAGAAGTCGCGAAAAATCACGACGTCGTTCAAAATCGCGTGAAAAAGAACGTGAACGCTCTAGTAAGACAACATCATCATCTTCTAGTCGGAGTGATAAGAAAAAATCACATCGTAAAGAAGACGAAGAATAAAAAAATTAAATTTATTGTATATAATAATTTGAAATGAAGTAAGAAGTTAATTCAAAAACATAGGAAAGCATAAAATATATGAGATTGCACAAAATATAAATGTTTTTAAAATGTGTATTATACAGTGAGCTGATAAAGTGGATATGAAGAACGAGAAAAGCCGGGAGAAGTTTTTGTTTATAAAAAAATAAATAAAATGCTATGAAAAATTAGCAATGTAAGATCATGCCATTTTTAGCATTTTTATAAATTGCATTTGATAAAAACAGGGTGCAAATACAAACACGTATTGTATAAACAATGAAAAAGCAGCTATTAAGCAAAACGTGGACATAGTATCCATGAAAATATCGAAGCTTGTTTTTATCTTCCAGCTCATCATTTTTCACACAGAATAATTAAAACACGACGACTTATTGATTTTCTTTTTTTTTTTTGCTTCATACCAATTTTTCTTTTTTTAATAATAAATAATTTAAAGTGGATTTAAATAAAATTACTATAATTATTATTGTAGATCAGCACTTGAACTACTAGAACTACGTCTTTTTGAACCTTTTTAACTTTCGATGTTCAAAAAATGGTTATAAAGCCTATAATATTCCAACACACTAAACAAATAAAAGGATTGTTAATTATTTTATATCAAATTAATTATTTTATAATTATATTATATAATGCGGTCAAACTAACACCTTTCATTAAATAACAACCGAATTTATAAACTGCTCAACTACCACATCCGCATAGTAATACATTTTGAAGACCTGCATCTTGATCTGAACCTTTGTAAGATGTTCTCATTAAAGTTAATCCTAGTATTATATCGGACGGACTGACAGTTGGTTAAGAGATCCCATAGTAATGGATTTCTTCACGTAAACGGTTTTCTTCCAAATAATGAAGTGTATCTTTTAATTACCGCCCATACTTCGCAATAAAATTAATTACTTGCAATTATAATTATTATTATAGATTAACACTAGAACTACCAAGTACATCTTCTTGAACCTTTTTAGCTTTCGACCTTCAAAAAAACGGTTATACGACTCATCTCCTCCGCAAGTTGGAGATTCTGCTTCAATTTTTTACCGAGCAGTTGTTTCTAGACGGTCAACGGGAGACGCTGAGTACTACAGTGAACGCTGTCAACAGGCTTCGCATTTCGAAGATGAAAAAAGTTTGGTCTTCCTTGGCTTTCGTAATGCTGCTGTTGCTATACTCGCACCTATGTACTTTGTCTTCCGCTATTTTTGCCATGATTGCTTTAAAACTGAGAAATCACTAAAAAGAAATTCATGAAGGCCTACTTCGATCTGCAAATTGGCTAAAAATAATTTTTTCACATACACAAAATACCTAGGAACTAAGCAGACACCGACGAGATTTCTGGAAAATTATATGATTCTCGGATGGGTCCCCTTGTCAATACATGAAATATAAATAATTTTAAATGCATGAAATAAATATACCCACTTTTAATTTTTCACAAATTTCTTATATTTGTTGACCTTTCTAAATACATAATGCTTATCTTGTTTTTATTTTTTCTAAAGAAATTTTTCTTTTTTTTGGTCAATTTTTCACACTTTATATTATATACTTATTTTGTTTTTCTTTATATTTTCATTTTTTTCTAATTTTTTTTCGCAATTTCCAACTTCTTTTATTTTTTGTTGGAAATTCTTTGTGCACTTGTAAAAATGGCTTTGATTTTTCGCTAAAAACCGTTAGCTGGATTTTTCCTTTATAAGTTTTATAAAAGAAATATCAGCTGCTGATTTCATAATGGCAACACTTTGCCAAGAACAAAAAGAAGAAAAATTGTACATTTACTTATAACAGTTATAAAACTGGTTGCGTATACTGCTTGCACACACTGTATAATTAGTTGATAAATGTATGAAAATAAATGTTTACATCATTTTCGATTGTTTTTTTTTGAAAGTATCCTAATCGACAACTTTATTAAATTGACGCAAGGAGCATCGTGTTCAAACTGAATCTTTTTTACCAACTTTATAACAGTTATAAAACTGGCTGCGTATACTGCTTGCATACACTGTATAATTAGTTGATAAGTGCATGAAAAATAAGTGTTTACATCATTTTCGATTTTTTTTTTTAAGAGTATCTTAATTGATGCAAGGAGCATTGTGTTCAAACTGAATCTTTTTTACCCAGCACAGTAAATCATCTGTTGTTGATTTGCTCAATTCCAGAAGTAGAAGTATTTATTTAATGAAAAAAGTAAAAGTATCGAGTTGTTTGGAATATATACAATGCCTCTCGATCCCGAGAAAGCTGCAAAAGATACTGAAGCGTAAGTTCACATCATTGTTGGTAGTTTCTCTAAATTATTCTTTTGTATATTTTGTAGTACATTGACAATACCTTTCGATTCTGAGAGACACGCTGAAATCGCTTACCGCGTCTTGAATGTGGATCAAGAACCACGCCGCAATTTCGTGCAAAAAGACATACGTTTAATTGGCGATTGCATTGAGGTCGTTTTCAAAGCGGCCCAAGTTAAAAACATAAGAACAGCTACAAATTCATTTTTTGAAGCGTTGCTTTTATGTACAGATACCATCAAAGAATTTGATGTAAATGCCGGAACACACGCCAGCTCCAACGCCCCATAGAGCGGTGTATGGGTACGCTTTTTATTTGCTAACGTTAACATTATTTGTACTGTACGTATTGTGGGCGCTAATGCCTACAAAATCACTGGGATTATCATATCTACCTGATAAATACTTTGCTGTGCTTTTGCCTATGTTGGTGTTGGTTGGTTTATCATTCTTTACTTTTTTTCTATATCCAGCGATTAACATGTCTTTAACCGCCGATAAAGATGAAATGGCCTCCATTGTGGATGTTAGCTTGCTATTAAAAGATAGTGAGCAAAACAGCATAAATTCTTGGCAGGAAGTACAAGAAAAATTAAAGCCTGTGAAGAAGAATGTTAAGAACTCTGGCACCGTTATAGAAAATTGCCAATTTTGTTCTGGTCATCATCAACTTCCGAAAGCGTCTGAACAAATATATACTGTGCTGCATTTTATAGACTTGACTGAAACCAACAATTGCTTAGTTAGTTGAGCACATATTCCTTATTCCATTTAAAAATAAGCTAACATTTGATCTGAGCTAATCTTAACTAAAAAATAATAAAAATATTTTTATTTTTTTTTTCTGCGAACGGTGGTCCACCCCGGGTCGGGTTCTATAAATTCTTCCTTTTGGCGGATGTGCGACTGAATTATACACTGGGAAGAAGATGGGCAATCAAAAACACTGTCAGTTTTATCCTCCAGATCGACTTCCATATCATCCGTGTCGTCATCGTCTCCGGTATTGTCCGCCTCATCTTCGGAAGAAGAATCAACGTCGGCTGATGCATACGTAATTTTTACATTTGGATTCAACCATTCTTTATCTGAAGGCAGTTTAGTGAGCTCGCTTTCAATTTCTTTATATTGGCCTCGCAAACTCATCTGTTTATACCTTAACAAATTTTGGCAAATTTCTATTAAAAATGTAAAGGTTAGTCGGCTAAAATGCAAAGATAAAAATGTTTCAAAAACAACCTATTACGGAACCATCTTCACAAATCGTGTTGAATTCTTCGTCCATCAGTTCTTCGAGCACCTGTTGTAACTCTCCTTCTGAAATATTCTCGTTACCAATGCAATATTTATAAATGTAGTCGACAATCTCTATAGCCACCTATAGAAAAGAATGTAACAGCGCTAGTGATTTAATTTGCAATAAATCAAAGATTAAGATCTACTTGTTGACCATTTCTCCCTCCCATGCCATGCTCAACGGCTAAACGAAGATTTTGCCAATTATTAAAGATTTTTTCGACAATTAAACGGAAATTTTTGTGAAACTCTGCATGAGACATTTTCACTTGATTTGTTTTGCTTTAGTGACTTGTAGCCAGGCACGTGAAAAATTGCGAATGCATTAATGTCAACGAAAAAAAAGAAGACAAACTATTCACTAATGATTAACGACAATTTTTGAAGTGTAGAAAATTAGAAAATTAAATTTTCAAGAGAACAACGAAAAACATTTGTAGCAATGAAAAATACAAATATATATACAACGTTTAACACTAAAATGCGGGATGTGAAATCGTTGTGCTCCATTTGATTGATTGTATACACAACTCTCAATCAAGTGGTTCTCAAGGTACGTGTTCCAAATCAGAGTTAGTTAACTAAAAGATACATAGTTAATGTCTCGATATCGCACTATGCGAAGTACGAAAACGATAATGTCGCTTTTTGAGTTGATGATTCTATGTTGCTTTTATATCGAGTTGGACTTCTCGTTCGTTGCATTTCCAACGGAGTATTTGTGATATCATCGGTGAATGAATAACAAAATAGCGCAAAGAAGAGTAGGAAAACAATTTGCAAATAAACAAACTAAATATAAAATTAAAGATAAATAAAAATAAATAAATGCTGATGCAGTCGGTTTTTTAGAAATTACTGCACAAATATCTGTAAAAAGTAATGAAGCAAGTGCAGGCTGCGAAGCTTTCTGCTTCCACAGCTGATAATATTCTTTCGACACAGAAGCCGCGCTCAGTGCGGTAAATCTTCAATCCGTTTCTGTTTTCCGTCTTGTAACAAATCAAGCCTTTCCTTTTCGAGAGTCGGATAAGCTGGCTTCTTTTTCTTTGAGTTAAAATGAGCACAACACAAAAAGGCCGTTTCCAGTTCGGGGCAAGGGTACAAAAGTTTCACACCTAAACTGAATGAATTCAATGATTTTGAAAAAAAGCATAAGTTAGCTTCCCCTGATGTGCCACTGAAAAAGCTCAAGCCAAGCATCATTTCGGGGTCAATGTGTTAAACACAACCTTTCTGGCTGCTGCCTGTGATGATCAACATGGGATGACTGATTTGAACTCCCCATCTCTCCTCGATAGTTGGCGATGAATCTTTGTGGTCTATGTGAAGACATACATTCCCAGATTCTTCACTGAAAGATTTCGCATTGTGCGCAATATTCCCGCCCACTGTAATCCTGACTTCATTAAGAAAAATGGTTACCCATCGATTCCGATCCGTGAAAGAAAGCAACACCATTAAATGTCTCCTGTGTGGCCTTTCCTCTCACAATACTCTAAGTAAACCTTGCCCGATGATGAAGAAAGAAGAAGAAGCCAATAAGATAACGGCAAATGAAAACATTCCTTTCAAAGAAATCTGAGAGAAATACTCTCAGAACTACAATGCATTCCTTTCATGATGTTTTTCTTTCAAATTCACATACCACCCATTGATTTGTAAACATTCTGCAGCTGTTTTTCTCTCAAATTCAATTTATGAATCTATTCTCTTTTGCACTTTTTTGCTCTCCTACTCAACAATTCCTTCATATATAACTTTTTATACTTTTATACACTTTTATACCACATCTCAAACGTCGGAATTTACTCCTCGCTCTTTTGTTCTGTTGCATGGCGGATGAGTAATATGCACATTTTAACAAAAACTGTAATGAGAATAACGTGACGGACGTATCACACGCAAAATTAAAAAAAAAAGACTTTAATCGAATAATCACTAAAATATATAAATAATAACATTATATAACAAATCTAAGTCTAACTTTACTAAGGTCCAAACAAAGAATATATAATGAAATAAGTGAAAAACTTTTCAATATTGCATATGGATGGATGGATCTGAAAAAAGATAAAAGAAATATTCAAATAGTAGATAGTCAGACAGGCTTTACTACTTTATTCAAATTATTATAAGAAAAAATGCACTTACTTACTTACTTAAATAATAAATCTCCTTGTATATATATATATATCCAATAAAATTGTCTCAATTACTCTCCTCCTTTTGATTTCGCTATACCTCTCCTTGATGTCGCTGTACCTTCTTTTGAATTCGCTATACTTCCCTTTGATTTCGCTATACATCTCTTTGATTTGTAAACAACTCTGTGTTCGGTCACATTGGACCTTTGTTACACATGCTAGCGAATATTCGGCTATTAATTTGCTCAATAACAGAAGAAGAAGAAGTTTTATAACAAAAAAAAAGAATTTTTAGCGATTTGTTTGTGTCTCTTGTTAAATTTTTTTCATGTCCGAAGGACATAAGCTCGATAATGGCCCGATTGCAGGCTTGCTTGACACTGAAACAATTACCGATGGAATTGAATCTGACGACGGTACCGAAGAGATAACTGCTCAAAAAGTGTTAGAGTTCTTAGAAACGGCATGGACAAATGAAATGAGCGCTCCAGAAATACTAATGCATCAAAGCGAGATGCTAGAATTAATGATGGGTCAAATAGCTCATATGGAAGAGAACATGAAAGATTTAAATAAAAATGATTTTCGTTATGTTGCTCATCAAATGGAATTGGAACGTATACGCTATATAATGGTCAGCTATTTGCGGTGTCGTTTACGAAAAATTGAACATTTCACCAAACACATTCTAAATGAAGAATCAGCTCGAGAACCTGATGAAAAACGTTTGTCGCAGGAAGAAACAAAATTTGCTAAAGAATATTATGAGAATATGGAAACTTATTTCCAACAAGTAGCTTTGCAATATATGCCCAACATGCAAAGATCTGAAGCGGATCAAAGGATTGTCAGACCAAATCTAATGAGCCATGTTTTTATTAAAGCAAAGGTTTCAGGTAAAAAACGGCGAAAGGCAAGTGGAAGCAAATAAAACTACCGTTGTTCTTCTTTCTTTTTTTTTACTTTTTTAGTGCCATCTGTAGTAGTAGGTGTGGATGATGAGGAAGTAGATTTGGCTGCCAACTCGCAACATATAATTCCCTACCAATTAATAGCAGATTTAGTACATAAGGACCAAGTTAAATTAATATGAGACCTAATTTCTTAGTCTCCTTTCATTCGGCATTAATTATATATATATATATACATTAAAATTTAGATGCATTTTAAATTATGTTTCTCTTATAGTAAACTTCGTAAATTGTCGTCTGAGAGAAGCCTATGACTGCTTTTGGATTTTATTATTGGGACTTCTCCATTTTCAGTGTGTTCTGTCGCCACATTTGCATGTTCGAACATTACTTTCTTACGGGGGAAAGGCACTGGTCGGTTGCCTTCTTGATGCACCATGGCTTTAACTATGTGATGCTTGTAATTGTCAGGTTTTTTAATTGGCGACGCTAAAATTCTTTCCAGTCTTTCCTTAAATTCGTTATTGTTTAACGGGATAGTGGTTTCATTAACCGGTGTTGAAACTTGTATGGGTGATGCTCCTTCATCATCATCTGTTTCGTCATTGTCTGAGTTTTCTGATTTTTCTTTATTATCTTCTTTCGGCTTCTTGGGACGCGTTTGCTCCAGTAAAATCTGTGCGCTAGCCGGCATTTTCGATGAGCATAATTTATCAACAAATTTCCTAATTTTATCACGTGTAGCATGGAAATTTGGATATTTCTGAAAATTGAATTTAAAATTTTTTTTTTTTTGCGTTTTTTTTAATAATCGGTAGCGTGGTCCATCAATTAATACATTCTTTTAAAACGCTTGTGACATGGAGTTATTTAAACCAACGCGTTTTAATATACCGAACTTTTAAAAAAATGGTTGTTCGATTAAAGAACATTACGGAAAATTACTACCCAGTTTAGCGTTTCCTTTTGAACGAAACTTAATTCGTGGCAGATTATGCAGAAGATCTCTATGTCCGTTTATTTCTTACAAAGAAAACTATTTATAGTAAATGCTTTCCCTCAACGTGAAGTGGTAGCAGGCATGGTACGAAAAATTCACTTTTACGGCGATTTTGATTTTTGTCCGATTAAAGAACATTACGGAAAATTACTACCCAGTTTAGCGTTTCCTTTTGAACGAAACTTAATTCGTGGCAGATTGTGCAGAAGATCTCTATGTCCGTTTATTTCTTACAAAGAAAATTATTTATAGTAAACGATTTCCCTCAACGTGAAGTGATAGTAGGCATGGTACGAAAAATTCACTTTTACGGCGATTTTGATTTGAGTGTGGTTGCATGTCTACGAAATCCAACTAACTTGGCTTTGCCTTTATAGTTATTTGCCGCTGATTCGTCATTCCAAGAAAGACAATAGACTTTATATTCCTTCGGAATAAAACTGAAAAAATTTCCCGTGCTATACGATAAAGCTGAAAATTCAATGTAAATAGGCTTTCCATCCCACAAGAAAGCTTTACAGGCTGACAAAACCTGGGATAATTACATTGTCTTGTGGTGAATGCCGTGATTATTTCGCGAGACGGTTTGCGACGGCGAAACCGCGTCAACATAAGGTAAGTTATAGTTCTTCTTATTTATAAATTGTTTTTTTTTTTTAAATAATGCAAACAATTTCTTTATCATAGTCCAGGACATCAAATGCGAAACTGTCGGAAATCGATGGCAAAATTATTTGACGATAAAGTGACGGACGAGTTTCTTAAATACGAGTGAAACCATTAAAAGTGAACTAACATTTTGCTGAAATGTAGATTTAATCGATGACTCATTATTATGTTTGGACAAAACTCAACCCAGCCTGGTGTCTTCGTATTAAGAGTTCCAATTAACTCTGCCAAAATGCTACTTTTAAAGGAAAGCCACACAGGAAGAAGAAGAAAATGGAAAGTACACGTTTCGTGTAAGCTTCAAAGAGCTGCTACTTGGTCACGCCAACAGTTCTCACAATTTAGGAAATGGGAAACATCTTTAATCTTAATAAAGGCGCTTGGACAGTTTTAATTGCCAGAGCCTTGGAAATAAAATTGATTTATGAATTTGTAAGCGACTAGTGGTCCTGCCACTAAGAGTTCTTTCAATGAAAATGATGCCTATTTTCAATGTGATTTTATGTGTTGTCTTGAAAAGACCATTGGCTGATGGACCACATATATTACCTGCGTCATTCTGTTCCTTTTCTCATTTAATTCAGAAGTTAGGCGTTTCAAAGAAGTTTGGCTTAAACCTTTCGTCTTCGCATCGACACCCATCGCCTTAAGGCGGGTGTTTGTCATCTTCATCACATCTTCACGGATGACTGTCTTTGGTTTAATTTTAATGCTGAAAAGATGCAGTGGTAACGATATATTTGGGCAAAGAATTATCAGAACTTTCCGAAAGTTCTGACAATTATTCTCTAATTAAGTTCTACTCATCCACTCTTATTACTCACTTTTTGCTAACTTTTTCCGTCTTATTATGATAACTTTGTTCTTGGCCCATAATAAATGTTTTTCCTGGTTGTATAGACTTTTTGCAACTTGTGGATGCAATGCCTGGATTTTCTTCTTCCAAACTTTCTGATATATTTGTAGAAGAATCTTCGTCATTCTCACTATCACTGATGCTAACTGAAATGGTTGCATTTTCTTTGTATGCATAATATTTGGAAAAAAATGTCGTGCTTACTCTTTAATATTGTGGGGGCGGTTTTAACAAATGTTCTATTGCTACTTGAACTGATACTTTCCTTTGACTTTGCTTCCTCTGCAACAAAAGTAATCTCCCGCTCTCTGTCCTTGTCGTCTTCTTCACTTCGCTTTATTCCTTCGACGTCGGCGGTATTCTTTTTCTGTAATTGCTGGATTTGATTATTATTTTCGATGTTAACGGCTGCAACTTTTTTGAAATCATTTTGCATTTCCTCCAGTTTTTCTTTGTAATTTTGTTGCAATTTTAAGATCATTTTTTCCAATTTGTCTGAACTTTGTTTAGATATATCTTCCACTTTTCTAGATAACAAATCTTCCAAATGCTCGATAGATGGTGCTGTGCTGTGAACATTATGGACCTCTTGTTCGATTTCATCTTGCGTTTTCTCCTTTCGATTTTTGCAAGCTTCGAAGGCTTCAGTTAGTTCACCTAGTTTTTGATGAATATCGCGAAAAAATTCGGAATTTTCTTCTTTCTGCCTTTGTTTCCACGTCTCAAAATCGTTTAGCTTTGCCTGCAATATTAAAATTTGATCCTTATGTTCAATCACATTTTCATTGTTATCATCCTTTTCTTTTAGTTCGGTTAAATTACTCTGAATCCCTATGCTTTGCGTAGACTTCAGTTCCTCCGTTCTTTTGGGTGAACGGTTAGGTGGTTGTGGTGTTGATCTTTTGCTATTGCTCAAGCTTTTCTCTTTTATTTCGCGCTCCGCATTATTTAAACGTTCCTTAAGTTGTTTAATCTCCAGTTCCAGTTTGATCGTATTGATTAAATTCAAATCATGTTCTCGTTCTTTCGCTATTAGACAGGGCGTTTCCGGTTTCCTTTCGACTTTAGTGTTATGTTTGCGGGATATGTGCAAATTCAGAGCATCATTGCTTATAAAGTTTTTGGTGCACAAGTGGCAAGGATAGATAACCTCATGTATTGCCTCCATTTGGGTGATCTTCTTATGGAGCTGTAGTATTTCATTATTTGCCTCGGATAGGGAACGTTTCAAAGTCGCCACTTCCATTTGAGCTGAGCCATGAGATTCTCTTAGATCGTTAACGGTCTCCGCCAGAAATGTCCGGCAAAACAAAAGGTATTGTACGGAGAATTGGGAAAGTAGAAAATACTTGGCTATACCGCTGTCTAATATATTAGTCTCCAATATCGAACCTAACGGTACCTCGGACAAATGCCCCACGACATCATCGATTTGTTCCAGGTTTTGATCTTTTAAAATGCGTTCGACTTCGACGGACCCTTAAAGTGTGAATTCTATAAAAAAATTGTTGTAATATTAATAAGCGTAGATATACTACCAATTACACGCCAGTCCAGCGGACCATCTTTGTACAGGCGCAATTTGAATCCAGCTTCCCGTGCTGCTTGGGGGTAATTGTAATCAAAATTCAACGGCATTTTTTTTTTCTTTTCGTATTTTCGTATTAACAAATTTTTTTTGGCTTGTTGAGTAAAGTTGGATTAAGCCAATAAAATTGTGGCTTATATGTCCGAAGTGCAATACTTTACTGTGAATTAACAAATAAAAGAAAGAAATAATTAGAAATAATTTTTTTTCGCTTTTTCTGATTACAAAATAAACTTATACGTTACTTAGTAACGTTTGCTAGTTTGGACGAGTTGAAAAGTTCATAGAGTACTATTAATACATTAAAGTAAAGTGCTCTTAGCTGGAAGCTTCACTGTAATAATGTTGTTTATGTCCGTTATTATACTTGATGTTGTTTGTGGCACAGAATGCGTCAAATTCAGTCGGGTGTACCAGGCAGTTAGAATGACGGGGGGAGGGCAGTGTAGATATTTTTTAAAAAAGTTTATAACCCTCAAGACGAAACTTCAGAGATCACATAAGGGTTGTATATTTTTGGTCAGCATCAAATATTGAATTATGTCTAGAGGTTTGCCTGTGTAGGGTCTGTGGTGAACATTCTCCTGATCGCAAAACTGATTATAAAGGCTTCATATTTAGCAAAAATATTGGAAGTACGAGCACGCAGATTGGTATTGAAAAGGTATGACACACCATTTCTTCGTATATTGTACAAAAATCGAGAAGATGAACCACACCTACTTAATAGTAGAAGTTTTAAATCTTGGTTTCTTTGTTTTTCTTTTTTTCAACCATTTATAGGATAAAAATGGTGGGTATAAAAGTTTCAACAAAGCCGAATATAATTTCTTCGACTTTATTATACCGACCGATTTTTTGCATAGATTTAAGTTTGTCTGTTCGTCCGACATCTGTGCATATAATTTTGTGTTCAGCCAACAGGCCTTCGTCTTACGAAATTTAGCGTATTGACGTATATGATAAAAACGAAAACCCTGTGAAAAAAAAATATTCAATGAAAACTTTTTGCTTATTTTGAAAAAATTACTTTATGTCGAGAATGTTTTAAAATTTCTCAGCAAAATTTGTTAAATACCAGTGCGTCGGCATAAATTGATGTGAAAAACCTAAATCGGACGGGTCAATAAGCGCTCTTCCGTATAACTGTTCCTATAAGAAGTAAGTCTTTATATGGCAAAAAAAATTTAATTTTTTTTATAGGTAGTTTTATAAACTGCCCACAGGGCCTTTGATCAAAAGTCAGCTTTTATATGGCGGAAAAGATCTAATGTGTAATATCAGTTTCTCCGCTTTGCGGAGAAAATAGATGACATGTAATAATATTTTCGACGAGAAAATTAAATTTGGTAAATTTTGAGAAAGTTAGGGCTTCCTCGCATATCAGACCTGCACGAAAAAGTACGCGTTTACATGGAAACGGAGTGCACCCACGAAAATAAATGAAGACGAAGCGGTGTATGATGTTCAATCGCCGCCCTTGCTCGTCTATAATATTTTTAGCTGTTTTTAAAATTGAAAATATGTAGATACATGGATAAGTGTGCATAGGGAACATTTTTTGAAAAAATGTTTTTAGCAAAACGGAACGTATAACTGTGTTAATTGTTAAATAGACAAAATAACCGAAGAAAAAGCAATTCACTAATTAATTCCCTTTTAAGTTCTGAAATAAGTGCAGAACAATGTTAAGCAAACTTTTTCTTTATCTCTTAAATGCATATTGTTGCCAACTGTCAACGTTCCAGTTTCACTTAATTTCAAAATTAATTTAATAAAAAGAATTTAAATAAAAAAAATTAAAAAAAAAATAAAATTCGCAACAATATGCATTTAAAGGTTAAAAAAGGTTGCGACATAAAGAGTTACAAGATTTTAAACAAACTATGCAGATCCACATCCCTATCCATTTCAGGGTTAAGCCGGATTCTACAATTCTTGACGCAGAAACTTCTAATGAAGGGATCGTCGAATAGGAAATTGGAAATAGGATATCGATCTCGTCCATTGGGTTTAGTCCTTTGACCGTCATGTGCTTCTACATTTGGTTGGGACAGTTGGGAGCAGTGTAAAATGATTGATTAGTACTTTCTATTGAAGTTTTATTCATTTATGAAATTATCTTAGCATTTCCTTTATAGGAACTTTTCAATTAAAACTAATATTATGATAGAATATCTGTCACAATAATACACACATACGCATAGTGTGATTGTGTTTCGAATTCGCCGAAATTTATGTTGCTCTAACGGTTGTGAGTATCTAAGTCAACGTTGGTATGGCTCAGTTTACAGGAAACTAGACATGTGTTAAAGTTAACATCTAAGGAATTTATTTTATAGAAAGTTATGTAAAAATTTTTCATAATAAGAATAAAAAAAAATGAATAAAATTTTAATTACTTTGCTTAGTTTAGTTTTAAGTTCTCAAGTGAATTCCACGCGTAAGTAATAATACCTGAAAATTTTCCAAAATAATATTTAGTGAAAGAAGTTACATCAAAGAGTATGTGTATCCCCTAAACAAATTTACGGTTTATACTGCTGGTAAAGAGCGCATGTCTTAAAGAATGAAAAGAGAAATTGAAGCGAACATGAGCAATAAATTAATTCGCTTGGAAATTGTTGTTTACGTCTTCTCAGTTTGTTTACAAATTTTTGCATACATATATATATATATATATATACTATCAACAGGTTATTTAGCATGTTTTCCTAATTTTCCATTTCAATTTAGCTCCTCTAAGTTTCGAAGCCAATCCCGATACAAAACGCCTTTATGACGATTTATTAAGTAATTATAATCGTCTCATACGACCTGTTGTCAATAACACTGAAACTCTGACAGTATGGCTTGGTCTGAAGCTGTCTCAATTAATTGAAGTTAATCTAAGGAACCAAGTTATGACTACCAATTTATGGGTGAAACAGGTAAGTAATATTTTTTATTAAAAATCTCTAAAAACTTTTATTTACGATTTCCTCAACAAATAAAAAAAAGTTTATCAAGCGAAGTAATATATGAAAAGTAAAGAAATGCAACGAATATGTAATGCATGGGATGGAAACGCTGTATGTATACATTTCAAAGAACCGTGCAAAAAAAGTAATGCAATCCATTTTATATATATGTATAAAATAAGAATCATTCATTTTTATTCCAAAAAACAAATTAAAACTGGTGTACAGGGAAAATCCAGTCCATAAGTACATATACCGGATAAAAAATGAAATTAAAACTTGGAATAAAAATCAATTTCCTAACTATTCATTGCTACTTGATAGCAAACGTCCCTGTTTCTGACGCACTAGATCCAAATGCTATCATTAGTAAATAGGTCGGGCACGTCTAGAACAACTATCGGGTCTGATTTAAGCGAAGAATTTCCTTTCTTATTAACGGCCATTAGAGCATGTCACTAACACACGTGTGGACATGAACCGATTGGTTTCTGATCACAATATTTCCTCAATTATATTATGTCGCTGTATATATAAGTTTCGGTGAGTCACTGTGAAAATTCGAATTAAAAGAAAAAAATTGTTTTTCTCATTGGTGAACCGTGTTATTTCAAAATCATTTAAAAAATGTAGTGTAAAAAAAGAGTTGAGTGTATAATAGTTTTCTTAGGCTAAGCAGATATGTTTTTAATGAAATTTACGTATCAACTTATTCTAAAATTTAAGAAACACTCTTTTATCTTTTTTTTTTTTTACGGACTTGACAAACAACAAATTTTGCATACAAGAAACCGATGCCTTCTAATACCTGGATTGCCGACGCTTCTTTTTAGGACCTACGATAATTTAACATGTGTTTTTCTTTGCCACAATTTTTCCAATCTTCCAATCTAACCCTTGGAAAGAGGGACAGACTAAGAGATAATTGAATGTTATTATACTAAGTCAGAATATGCATAGATTAAAAAGGAAGCTTTCTTCCTCGTTTTTAGAATTAGAATACGCATATGGCAAAAACTAGAATGATGATTTTCCAGTCTCTATACTGAGCACAATGATCGATCGCAAGGTAGGCAGTAAATGCATTACGACCGTATTATATCGCATTACTAACAAAATCAAATTTTTTATAAAATAAGTTTGCATAAAATCGTTCTATATTTTTGTTGAAAACGAAATTTCTAATTTCATAAAGATTTTCGAAGTTTTATCGAGCAGCGTCAAAAAAGTGCATTTTATGCACCTTAAAAGGAAAAGCACACAGATCAGAACAGAATATTCTTATTTGGCTATTGGGAGGTTTATAAGCAAAGGTGAAGGTGAGTTACGTCGGGATAAGCGTAGAGAGGGAATTGTCGCTTTAACCGTTTGATTCCCAGATGGTTTTGAAAAAACACTGTCGAAGAATCAACAGACAGTTTTGCAAAAAACTACATAAAAACATAAAATCTAAACAGCGCGATCGCGCTGCTTGGGATTCTTCAACAGTTTTTTTTCAAAACTGTCTGGGTTTTCTCGACATGAATTCGGAACAGTGCGATCGCGCTGCTTGGGATTCTTCGACAGTTTTTTTCAAAACTGTCTGGGTTTTCTCGACGTGAAATCTGAACAACGCGATCGCGCTTCTTGGTACTCAAACGGTTAAAGAAAATACATTAAATTTTTTTTAAATAATTGCCAAACAATAAATCTTTAATTGTAGTAAATAAGTCTTTTTTAAAACTTTGTGAATAATTTCTCCTAAATACGTCTTCTAACTTTGTAGAGTTCTACGCTATTCACAATTCGCAATTCGATGGCACGAATCCATTTTAAGGACTATCATGGATAACAAGTTAACAAAAGTGAATTTTAGAATATTTTTGTAGGATCTGGAGCATTTTCAATATTAGTCCAGCATTTAAAAATCATGGTTACATCTCCACTTATCTTAGAATCGGTCGAATTTTTTTGTTAAACCGTCGAGTTTTCTGTTAAATCATCACACAATCAATAAATTCTGTAATTTTCTGTTAAAAATCTTCCAAAATCTGTTCTGAAGTAAAGAAGTCACAAGAAGAAGAAGAAGAAGAAGAAGAAGAAGAAGAAGAAGAAAGTAACTGGGGGAAAAAAGCATCGAC
>KK502721.1:295720-321708 GCA_000688735.1 Glossina austeni | reverse complement strand
AAAAAAATAAAAAAAAACAATGAAACGCATTTTTCGCTTGAAAATAAAAAAAAAAAAAAAAAAAAAAAAAAGGGAAAAACCAAATAAAACATTCAATGACAAGACTTTCTTATCATTATTCTACTTACTTACAGTCAAACAGCAAAACTCCTTTGTGTTTTATCGCTATCAATACCCTGAGCGATGTTCAGGCGATACGTTGCGCCGAATTTCATCCCGATGGTAAGATCTATGCGCTCGGTTCTAATTCGAAAACCTTGAGAATCTGCTTATATCCGCCGCCATGTGAAATTACCAGGTCAGTGCTACTTAATTATTATAATTATAATTATACTTTAGATTAAATTCGAGCCTTTTTCATTCCAATAAAAATCATACATCACATCAGCCAACGGTGATATTTAAACGTACCAAACATCATAAGGGTTCGATATATTGTACAGCCTGGTCGAAAGATGGCAAATATATTGCCACCGGATCGAATGATAAGACAATTAAAATAATGCAGTACAGTACTGAAAATAGACAATTGGAGGGACGGGAAATTGAATTGACCATGCACGACGGCACTGTGAGAGATCTCTGTTTCGTGGAAGATAATTGCAATGAAAAACGTTTATTGATAAGCGGAGGTGCTGGTAGTTGCAAAATATTTATAACGGATTGTGCTGCTCTAACACCCTTTCAAAATTTTGCCGGACACAGCGGTCACATATATTCCATATATAGCTGGGAAAATAACTCGTTCGTTTCGGGCTCTCAGGTACAATTTACTATTAACGTATATCTTATAATAAAAGTTGTACGTCTTTGATGAGATGTGATCGGGGATGTGGTCATAATATCGTAAAAAGCAACGAAAAATTGCCACAAGACGCGACGTCTTTTTAAAAAATGCACTTGAAATGTGTTTCGCAGTCGTCGTAATAGAAAACATTGCCATTACGAATATACTCGTCAATAAGAGCTAACTGGTTTAAGCTGAAGAAAGCTTCATCGTTACGTCCGTGGGATATCTGGTAGTGTACAAGCAGGGAACAAGTACCGTGGGCGTGTATATTGACCTGTTTAAACCAGCACCAGCGCTCCTGCAAGAACTTTCAATGTTTTCGGTAAATCTCATTCATATCATAACTTTTGTGTCTGGCTGAATATTTGCCATACGCGTCTGTACAACAAGCGGATCATCAAATATGCTTAAATCGAGTCCGAATTTGATAATGATCAAGAGTCTCTGGAGTTTTCTACTCTTTCTTTCTTGGAGCCGCTCCTTCTATTTTACATTCCCTGCACATTGCTACTTACTATTTTTGAGTGGGAGAAAAGGCTTAAAAAAAAAGAAGGCAAATCGACCGGTCCATCCTTTCACTCGTTTTAAAGAAAAGCACAACTTTTCGTTATCTGCTCCGTTTGTCTTGGCTTTGTATTCACTCTAAAGATGCGTTCCTTTAGGGACATAGGGACCGTTTTTTCTACATAGTTTTTCCTCTTACGGTACAGGAAAGTACAACAAGAAGAAGAGTATAATTTAGAAGAAACGAAGAAGGAAGCTCTACGCTAATCCTTAAAGTTTTAAAGGGAGATATAGCTCTCTATGACCATGCCTTGTTAACTTGTAATGAACTCTCTTTAGCTCTTACTCGGCTAATCGCCTACAGTCTTAAAGTATCACGAAGAGGAAAAGGCAAATCCTTGCTTATGAGTTTCTCTTGAAAACTTTTACATCTCTCTCTATATATAATATATATAATGTATCGCGTATGAATCAATGAAAACCGCCGCACTTCATACGAAATATCGATTCCTTATTTGTTGCAGGATAAGACAGTGCGTTTTTGGGATATACGTATTAATGAATCAACAAATACTGTCTTACCCGTAACATATTACGATTCGCTGGGTTCGCCGGTCACTTCGGTATGCGTGGATCCAACTGGCCGACTATTGGTAACAGGACATGAAGACAGCTCATGCGTATTATATGATATACGCAAGAACCGACAAATTCAATGCTTTCAGCCTCACACAGCCGACATAAGGTTAGTTCAATTAGCTGATCTTAAATGCATTCTTAAAAATAAGAGCACTTAGGATACCATGTTTGCTGCTTGTGTTACTTTAATCTATAAATTTTTTTTTTTGTTTTCTACCTCACAGATCTATACGTTTCTCACCATCGGCTTATTATCTGCTGACATGCGGCTACGATAATAAAATCGTTTTAACCGATCTTCAAGGTAATCTAACATTATCGTTGCCTTCTGTGGTAGCGGGAGAACATAGCGATAAAGTGATTTCGGCCCGATGGCATCCCAATGATTTTTCTATACTTTCAACATCAGCCGATAAGACTGCCAAATTGTGGGCTATACCAAATATTTGAATATTCTAAGCCAAACAAAATGAAAAATAATCAAAGCCGCCCTTTCAAATCTATTTACAAGAGATAGGAAAACAAAAAAAGAAAAAAAGAAGAAAGGAAAGGTTTAACAACTGGTAGAAAGAAGCCTTGCCACAACATTGTAGAAGATTTGATAATTAAATCTCACAGAATGTGATGACAATAATGTGTTGTTTTAGATAAAATGTTTTTTTTTTTTTTTTTTAACAGGATAAGCGATTCGAAGAGTATATCATCGTTCAATAAAGTGTAGACTTTCTTCAGCTAGATATTACAAACTTTTACCAGGCTTACCAAGAAGCGTTCTCAAAAAGTACACCTTGTACTAGTTGTTTTTTTTTTTTTTTACTGGCATTATAATGTTACAAGGATCGAGAAATGGACTTACGATCATGTGTCTTTTATAGGTTAAGAATCGTTCGACTTAATGTTTTCAATTCAAAACGTCTCCTTCCCCTCCCTTAAGTATTAGGAAATAGATACCCATATAGCCATATGAAAAAACCCTCATACAGTTGGCGGGGTCACCTTTTCCTTAAAGCAGTTTCTAAACATAAGTGTAACTTTTTATTTAAATCAGTTCTAAATTTGATTATCATTGATCGACATGAGAAACAAGAAATAGAAATTCAGAGATATTTCCAAAGGGAAAGACAAAAACAACAAACTACTTTGGCATATAAGAAATTATGATCGACAATAATTCATCTTTGTTGTCGACGGCATGAGATATTTGCTCAATATGTTTAAATGATTAGCAATCGGTTTCAAATTATTCCAAAGATGCTCCTAAATTCTCTTCCGTCTGCCCTTCAGGCAAACGAAAATTATTGAAGGCGTTTTCGATTCAATGCGCGAGTAACAAATATTTGATCAAAGGCTTCAATTAATTTGAACACGTTACTCATCCTCTCTGCTATAATAAAATATCAACTAAGCGAACAAAGTAAAGCGTCCTATATATATATATATATATATATATATATAAGTATATATAGGTATATAGGTACTTACAACATTCTAAATCGAAATTCAGTCAAACCCTTCCACACTCTTTAAAACTATAAAAATGGACGAGTGAGAGCTGACCCGACACCAAAAATTTCAAATGTTTTCTCCTGATCAAGTTTTAAATTCCGCAAAATAATTGAAATGAAAAATTTTAGAAAAATCGACAACAAATTTTATATATATTTTCATCCATAACTGATTATACTTATAAAGTCCGAGTTATTTTCTATGCCATAGCATTATTGATGGGTCTACCACGAGCTCACTCTTACAAATTCCATACGAGGAAACTTGAAAATCAGGTGAACTTTGCGAAAAGTATTCATCTAAAGGCAAGAAGACTTTGTCGTTCTTTTTTTCATTATAATTTTCGAACTTAAACTTTACTTCAAATTCCTTTACCAAAATGAGATTTCTCTGGGGTTTTGAAAGTTTTGCAAATAATAGACCAACGGACCGGATCAACATAAAATTTTCCATTGAGGCGTAGTGCTAGCTTTTCTTATACAATATATGCGGATGTATGCAAACACTCAGAACGACTTTAGATAAGAGTCATCTTCTCTTATACCGATCTAAGCTTGTCTGTCAGTCTGTCTTGTTTTTTTCTGTTCAATCTACAGGCAGCATTTTTTGAGACATTTTGCTGAAATTTAGTGCACTGGCGTGTTTTATCCCAAGGACAGAAGCTGATGAAAGTGGTTCGGATATGATCAGCCTTTCGACTACTTTCCATATAAAGCTTTATTTCGAAAAGTCAAATATGGATCACTGTAGGGCAGTGTAGAGTACTTAATGGTGGGTACCTAATGAACATTGACAGTCGTTGTAATAAACCAAGTACTTTACCAGAGGCCGCTATCGAAAATTAACTTTGAGAGAGTAAAAGATTTCATAAAAAACCAATAAATTTTCTCATTCCTTAATAATATTTAGAGTAAACAAATAAACAAACAAACAAAAAGCAAACAAATTTATATATTTAATGTATTTAAAATTAAAATAATTTTTTATACTCTTTTTTTCATTCTTTTAATAAGCATAAAATAAATTATTATAAATTATAATTTATTTAACTAAAAAAAAAAAAAAAAAAACAAACAAATTAAGAACAATACAATTAAAAAATGAATTTTTTTATGGAAGTGGCTGAAAAGATTTGTTTCATTTCTTTTTGAATTTTAAAGAAAAAAACACAATTTTTTTTTTTTTTTTAAATATGATTACTATGTATATATATATACATGTACATATATATATGTATATATATGTGTGTGCCGGTATGGGAAGTAAAAGTTAAAAAATGCATTTTGGTTAGTTGTATTATTTGCACATTACTTTTATTAAGTGTTTTCTTGTAGAATAAACCTATAACAATTCATACTGACGTAGGTGCATTCTTTGAATTATATCTCGACAATCATTAAATACTCGCTTGATGTTCTCGGTATCTACAGCACAGGTGAAATGCGGGTAACAGTAATGTTTGCCATCACCACTAGCAGTAGAAATACGCTAAAGAAGTTAAATGAGAATTTTTGCATTTTTCATTTTCATTTGCGTTAATGAAAGTATCATTTACCAAAAATTCATCACGTATGAAATATTTAGCTCTTATGACTTCAGGATCATCTCCAGACTCGACTATTGCATCACCTAAGGAAGAACAAAATTATCGATAAGTAATTGTATTAAAATTCAATAATAAAATAAAAACTAAATTAATATAAGAGATGGAGAGAGGGACAGAGAGAGAGAGACAAAGAGAGACCTTTTCTTTGGCTTTAAGACGAGTCTTTGGTAATCAACTTATTACTTGTATGCATATCGCTTTTCTAAGCCATTTTCATCACGGCACTGCATTCTCGCTTTCTTTTTTTTTTTGAAGCTTTGTACTAATACTAGCCAAAGCTTTTCTTCCTTTGCTTGACTTCTTTCGTTACCGAAATTTATTAACTAATCATGAAATACCATTTAAACCACTTTTGTAAAATATTTAATTTTTAATACCCACCGCCGAAGGATGAGCAATATATTCATTTTGTCAAAATGTTTCCAGCACCGATAAGAAAGGCACGGAGACCCTACACGGTATGTATATATTCTTCGCCAGCATCAATTTGTGAATCGACTGCCTCAGCTATATTTTTTAATCAACACCATATTCTGAATTGATCTTAACATGATCTGTCCGTCTGTGTGTGTAATACCTCTTGGTCGCAGAAATGAAATTAACGTACGCAGATTGGTACTGAAAATGGGCCAAATTGGGCGAACGACACGCCGACAATTCTACGTAAACAGCTCTGTCTTGTAAAAACTGATTTTTTACTCGTTACTCGCAAACTATAGTCTATAAAAACTTGAACGCACAGAAGCAAAGTTCAAAAACCGCATAGACATTCGTAGCTAGTTTCAAAAGAAGAAGAATGTCATACTGACTATACATTTTTGGACGCAATTTTGGAAAATTAGATAAGGTGTTCTGTTTAAAATCCTACTATTTTTAAAGATATCTAAAATGAAAACAGGAACATATTAAACTTAATCGAATTTCGAAGACGTCACTTTGATTTGAATGTATAATTGTATTTGCAATGGTGATCAAGAGTGCATGTGCTTTCTCGATGCGGATACACTACAAGTTTCCTCTCATTTGCCAAATTGAGAAATGCGCATTAATGGCCCCACAAAGCATATATTTTGGATTGTCTATAACTCAAAATAAATCAAACTTTGTCCGCCGTTCCTTTTTTTTGATTTGAAAATTAATAATGGCGAACATTGACATGGAAAGTAAAACATCTACGCAGAACCTTTAAAAGACAGTGAACTCAAGCTTATGCTGCAAATCCATGTTGGCAAGTCCACAAGTTTATGTTCAATAAAATATGTTACAAAATTACACATAACATGATCGTAAATTGCGATAATGAAACAAAATTAGGAGAAAGGGCTTACGAATTTTGTAGATTTTGCCAAAGTTATTCGTTCCAAAGTTGCCGAAAACGAGTTAATAGTTTACATTTTGCACACGACATCCTGCAGAAATACTCCTAAAGTAGACAACTCCGCACTAGTAATGGGCGATGAATTACTGAGAGCATGCATGCGTCTGGTTCCAACAAAATGAGGTCCTTGGTTGTCTCCGCAATCGGGATTGTAGAGTTTGCAGTAAATGTGAGCTCCAATTAGCGACAATGTCAACAAAGCCAATTGTTGTCAGTAGAATTTGCTTTTATAATACGGGAGGCCTACCGAATAATCATTAGCAATGTCTCTGAACAACTTATTGCGTTCATCGAAATTTGAACTCTTTGATATTAAGTTTATTACGCTACTTCGTAAATTACAGATCTTTGTACGACCGTCTGATCTCTTCTATGCAGTATTCAATCACTTTAAGAAAGTAAAAACACAGATTGATACAAGTCCTTGTGCCAGGTGTAATCATAGCGAAATTTACTATTAAAGCTTAATTCTATTATTTTATTTAAAAAGCTTTCAACAAAGTTGTTGAACATCTCTAAATGTGTTTAAGAAAAGCAAATAAAAATGAGAGATTGGGTCTTGCATCACCTTACAGTTGTTCATGTAACGACTTGCCAAAATAGTGGGAATGATGCAAATATATGGAAAGGGAAAGTGGTCGAAAAGTTTCAATAGCATTCGTCCTTAGATTACAACATGCCAGTGTACCAAATTTCATTAAATATGAAAATGTCTGAAATGTTACGACTTGTAGGTGGAAAATAGGCAGACATCAGGCAACGGCGGATGGACAGACAAATAAATTCTGAAGCAATTAATTTATCTCACGTCCTTCTGTATGTTATATGCATTTGAACAAACCTAACATATCTTTGCACTATAACTAGGGAACAGAGTATAATAATAATAAAGTAAATACATTTTTGTTGTATTCAGTTCCTATAATTACTAATTTTAAATGACTTGAATCTAGAATCTGAAAGCATAACTTTCCGCACATTTATTCATAGCTCACGTGGAAAAACTAAGCTTTTCCAACTGTATGCTGGAGACGTATTAAATTAAAAAAAGAAATAAAGTAGTGAAAAATTGGTGGAAAATTTCCATACACGATGAATTCGTGCCATTCCTTGCGCTCCCTTGCAAAGTCCTATTTCTATTCTTCAGCGACCCAGAACACTACGAATGGTAAATAATGATTTGAACTATTTCATAATACATTCACTTAAGTCCTTTTTTAGCAAGTTAGGTCCGTCGAATCGAATCGAAACCCTGACCTAATCTCGAAAAAAGAAAGTGAAAATCAATTATCTCTTGAAACATACGTCATAAAGCCATAAGAATAGTCTCTCACTTCTGCTCTCTCGGAAAAGAATATTTAATTAACGCATATTGAATCTATCGCAATGAACTAAAAGAAATTTTCATATTTCTATAGGTTTACGTTAAATAATGATTAAGTGATTATTGGGACGATTGTCAAGAGAAGGACATAATTGATTCAATATGCTCTTCAGAAAGTGTTAATTATTTTTACTCACTTGGTGTTTGATATTTATTGAATTCGGCAAAATAATCCGAGAGTTTACTTTTACCAGCTTTTATTTTCTCTGCTAACAAATCTTGTTTGTTAAGAAAGAGAATTACAGATATTGTACGCAACCATCTGTAATAGTGATTGAAATCGCTTAATGTTATAATCAATGAATTGCTGAATATATTTTTGTTACCTATTATTCCAAATGCTTTTAAATAATTCCAAAGATTCACGTAAACGATTTTGTGTTGGATCCTCACGTAAAACCATATTATAACTAGAGCATGCAGTTACAAAAATAATTGCAGTAACGTCATTGAAGCATTGTATCCACTTGCGACGTTCATCCCGTTGGCCTCCTACATCAAACATACTATAAAAAAAAAAAAAACAAAGGCAAGAAGAGTTAGTTATAGAAAAATACGAATTAATTAAAATTTTTGTTCAAAAACTTACTGAAAATTGACTTTGTCAACTTGAAATCGTGTTTCAAATATACCAGAAGTTAAAACACGACACCTTAGTATGTCTTGTTCATTTGGTGTATAATTTGGTTGTTTTATTATGCTAACTCGATCCAAGAAGCTGCAATAAGATAATTTTTCAATATTAATACAATAAAATTAGTTTTCTTTCTTTTATTTATTTATTTTTCTTTTACTTTTTCTTGGTTTTTGTTTTCTTATTTCTTTTACTTACTACTTTGCACAGTCAATCAATTGATATTCATTCGACCGTTCATATGTCGCTAAAACACCTTTATCCTTCCATAATTCTTCTGTGTGCTCATAAAATTCTGGCGGATAATTAAAATCTGGACCTGTTAAAAAATAAATTTTTCTCATATTTTAAAGAAAATAAATTTCATATAATTATACCTGAAGCGTAGTCCTGTATATATTCAACTCTGGCTTCATTCTCTTTTTTTTCTAATGGTATAGGTGGATTTAATGTGCTCATGGCACCAGTAATAGTCTGTAAAATAAGAAAACGAACACTTTTCTTAAATTTAATATTCATTGCATTCTTATCAAATATTCAATATATCAATATAAACAAAAAAATCCTTGCATTGACTCTCGAACAAATAGAACTTTAACTTAATAGTTTGCTTAGTCGTTCCTGTCAGATGGGTTTTACTCGTCTTTTTTTGAGGTAAAATTTATTTATTTATTTTTTATCCATATATTGTACAAATAAATTTATTCTAATAACGTGTATCTACCTTAACGGATTGATTGTAAAATGGCCTATGCTCTCTTAATGCCGCATATTTTATTCGGCCTAGACGTTGTGTCTGGCTTATATTTCTTCCTACTCTAAGGCGAGCTAAGAAAATGCATTGAGCATTGAGCCTGGCCTACTGGGTGGTCTTGCAAAGCATTGTTCAGCTCTGCCTAGCGATTAATAGCATTCAGTGGGGACGTGGGCAATAAAATTAAAAATTATGGTTTCAGATAATAGTAATTTAATCTTAGTGGGCCAAATTCAATCTTATCGTAAGTCGTCATTTCAAAGAGAATTTCTGCTGAACCAGCACAAGTAAGTAAATTATGTTCGAATGCAACCGAATCTTTTTCACCCATCATCGCTGTTTTAAAAGAGACGTTTGCCACAGACATTTCACAAGCGGTCGGATGGACAGACTGGCATACTTAAATCGATTTAGAAGTAGATGCTGACCGAGAATATAACTGAAGCATTCTTCTGGGTGATGCAAACGTTTCGACAAAATGAACATATCGCGCACCCCTTCGTTGATGGGTGTAAAAAACAAAGTAATCGATCAAATGTTTCTAGTTATAGCAAAGAAATAAGGAGGCGGGATCCTGTAGTTATATATATTTCATATCTTCTCGATTTCGCAGCTTTTACACGTTCAAGCTGCTGTGACGCCTGCTTTTGGTATTTGTAGCAATAATCAAGTTAGAAATGTAAAACTGAGCATAGTGGGTGGCTATCAATTTCCATGAGTCAATCCATTCACATTTGTTGTTGCGGAATTGTTTAAAAGATCAGAGTGAAAATTTGATCCAAGGATCGAGTAGAGCTAATAAAAACAGTCTTCAAGCGCAATCTCACAGTACTTTCGTATTTTATCTAGGTAACATTCAAGAAATCTTATTGTCCTTTTTGGCTTCGAAGAGGCATTCACTTACCAAAATTGCGTCACGTATGTTCTTTTTAATGTCATCAATTTTTTGTTTTTTTTCTTGCTCTGAAAAACCGTCCACATGCAGTATACGCATTTGTTTGACTATAGTTGATTTTCCAGATTCACCGGCACCCAATAACAGCAGCCGATGCGTGGCTCTATAGAGTTGTTTATCTTTTTGCAATTGTTTAGATATTGCATCGCTGCGCCGTTTTTGGCTTCTCGTATCTTCTGAATTTAAATCAGATTGTTTTGAGCTGGGTGAACCGAAGCAACCCATAGCCGACCAAGGAATCCACCAGCAGGCTTCTCTACCTTCTTGGGTACCGTCGGGAGACTCAGCGCCCCCGTTTTCTTCGTTCTGAGCCAGTCTAAATTGAACTCTATGCTATGGAAGAACTTTCAAAAAGATAACATAAACATAAATTCCTCTTTTTCGTTCCTTCTTCTTCTTCTTCTTCTTTTCTTTGTTTTCTTTTATTCTTTTCTGTTTTCTTTTTTATTTATTTATTTATTTATTTTTTTTGGTTTTCTTTTCTTTTCTTCTGTTTCCCCTTTTTTTTCTTTTTTCTTTTAGTTCTGTATTATATGCGGTTTTTAAAGTTGTGCTTTTGGCTTTTTGCTCTTTTGTGTCCCTTTTTCTTGTGTAAACTGTTGTTGCCACGGATGAGTAAAACAAAGAGTGTTGTGGTTGTTAGCGTTTTTATGATCAAATGCTACTTTATTTGCTTTGTTCTGCTTTGATTGCTTTTTGGGCGATTAGTCCTTTCAATTAGAATCTATTTACATTTATATATTCACATATATATAATCACAATGATGCATTTGTAAATGATGAGTCCATTCTCTTTTTATGCTTAATAGTTTCAAATTTGTGCAAGTTTTCCAATAGATAGTTTGTGCTGTGTATGCGAATGATAACTCTGAAAAGATATATATATATATATATATAATAATATAAGTATTTAGTAGCTCACTAATTTCTAATTTAAATTTCGAATGTTCAGAATCAGAAAATCAGAATTATGCACTCGCACCGTTTCACATAACATAAACTTATATAGCTTGATCAAAAATTAACGAGAATTTTTAATTTTCTAAGAATTTTGTATTTGTTTGATATCATACAAGTCTACTAACGCAAGCCTTCCAACGACCATTTGACGCCTACTTTATCTTATCCTGCTATTATTAGGAACTTTTACCCTTTCAATGCCCTTTTCTTTAGGGGGAATAAGAAAAAGGGAAGCACAAGGAGCAATGTTCGGAGAACAAGGGCATACGAAGAAAACAAAGGGTCAGTTCATAATTAAAACATTGGTTCGCATGGTTCATATTCGACTTCCTCTCTTTCCTGCCTGCAAACTTTTTCTACTATTCATAAATTTGTGGTTACATCCTAGCGACCTTTTCCTAATTTGTCAAATTCTTTTCAGAAAAGAACTTCTGTTAGTGAAATAGCCTGCAAAACGTCTCCTTCGTTCGGTCATTATCGGCCAAATTGAGCATAAAAATTATCGGTAAATTCTCAGGCTGCCTGCGAGGATTGACTGTGAAGGTTCCGAACTAAGCAAAAAGAATACTTTTTGCACAATAGTTTCTTTCGACTTTACTCATCGGCATAGTCTCCTGGAAGAACGATTCGAATCGATCGAACGATTCTCTGCCGTTCTCTTTTATAGAATTTTTGGGGAATGGTTTGTTGAGACTCTCAAAGCCTGCTACAGTTTAAAGAGACGAAACCTTTTTCTCTCTTGTCTGCCTCCTTGCAACTTATCAACATGAAACAATCGCTGAGGGTTAGATCCGGGCAATGTGACGAAGTGGCAAAACGAACTACCATTTATTCCATCGACCATTGTAGCCATCGATTTGTGACCCTTCTTGCGAACAAACGCGATAACCAACGTGCGATAGGCTTTATCACGTCTAAGTCTTGATGCACTATGCAGCAAAAACGTTCTTCGACAATCGTCCAGCACCTTTTTGTGAATTTGAATGCTATTTTCGTAAGTCGTTGCAGTTATTAGTTGCCGCGAAAACCTCGTGCGGGAATGTTTTAATTCAGCGAGCAAAAATTTCACCGTCGTCAATAATGACGCAGAGCCTCCGGTATCCAGCGTCCAATCCGTCTTTCATTTGCGTAGTCGTATCGCTCGCTTTTAAAAACAAATACTCAACCTTTTCGAAGATCTCTCACATCGATTCACTCAGACGATTTTCAAACAATAATTACACATCCAAAATAACTGAAGCTTTGGGAAAAACTTATCAATCCACGCACAAACATCAACATCCTTAAGTCTTACAATCAATTGCTGTGATTTTCATGCCTTTCGCTTTGTCTTTCCACATAATCCAACTTATCCACTACTGGCAGTGCCTCTAACGCATACAAAAGAGTCATGTCGATATATCTGCTTCAGTTATTAAAAAACTTGATTTAAATAAGATTTGGTTTTGCTATATACAGCGATACCAAAATGAACTAAAGGGCCAGTTGACCATCTCTTACGAAAACATAAGACATCACCTTAGCCACCGTGTATATGCTGAAAAAGTTCGAGGTCCATACTTGACTTGACTCTCCTGGATGTTTTTCTATTGCCTACTTATAGGCCTAAACCTAGAATGTGCAAAGTTTTCGATGTTTGCAGAAGCAAACTGATTGCTATCTTAAGTATGAATGAGGAGAGATCTGGCAGCTCTGCAATCTCCTTAAAGGGGAATGTTTAAAAATAAATTAAAGGAAACTTGCACTCCTATATCATTCATTTTAATCCAGATTTATTTAGATCCTGCGTTAGACATTTGAAAAAGAGTTTAAGAGCGTACTTTTGGCCACAAAATTGGAAATTAAAACTATTATCTAATCCTTTAGTTAGGTATGTATTTTCCTTGAGGTTATGTTTTACGTTTTCTAGGTTGTTCTTTCGCTAATTTTATTAAACTTTGGCTTCCCGTTAACCTCTATAACAACATCCCACGGCAGGAGCCGAATGACCTTTTTAATCTCATTCCTTTTAGGAGGTCAGTTCGTAACAATCTTCTGTTGATTGCTCGGGTTACGTACTCTTTGGCGAAATCCCTTCAGGTACGAGTTATAAGAGCTTATAATTCCCTGGCAATTTAGATGCTCTTATCTCACTTAACTTTCGATTAGCAAGTTACTTTTTATTGGGACGGACTTGGTATGCGTTATTTCCTTTCATACTAGTATAGTTACCTTCTTGGTTCCTATTCCTTTTTGTTTTTTTTTCTCTTTACTTTCGATTTACTTCTATTCTCCTTTAGATTTTTGTATTATTGTACTTTAATATTGCAGTTGCGGTAGATAATGCAATCTATTGTAATAGACCGAAATGACTTCGAGGTTACATAAGCCTAAATATATACAGATCTTTTTTCTTTCCATCTCTATCGAACTTCTTTTAAAATATATGAAGCACTGTTTCAGAGTTTCAGAGTGGATTCTCTAAATCGTTTAGATCAATAGAAGTAATGTGCCTTACAAAAACCTAGTTCCTAATGAAGTTCCTAATGCCTTTTACTAATCACAACCCACCACCAAATTGTTAGAAGCTCTGCAACAATACAAAAATGCATTTTAAACCTATTGCAAGCGCCTATTAAATACTGAGACTTAGAAAATTTGAAAATTGCATTTTTTTTTCCATATAACGACTTCTCGAAATAACGTCTTATATGGGGAGTGGTCGAAAAAGTGGACCAATCCAAGGCATTTTCAATAGCGTCCGTCCGTGGGTCAAAGCAAGTCACTGTAGCAAATTTCACCGAAATATCTCAAAAATTGCGAGCTGCAGCTTGAATGCAAGAGTACATGGACAGACATCAGACGTAAGACGGACAGGCAGGCTTATGATTCTAAATCGATCGATATAACAAATAGTGGGTCTATCTTAAGCTCTACTGACTCTTACATATGACCGCACTAAGTTAAGTACCCTGCGCCACAAGTGGTGTAGGGTACAATAGTATTAATCGTTTAATTTAAAAATGTATTAGTTCGAGTGGGGTAGTAAATACACCCTTGATTATAATCCCTACGATTAGCTGTCACATTACCAAAGCTAATACTTTGGCTCCGTCAGTCTCTGTGATGGCAAATTCTAGACACGAATCTTTCACATTTCTACTGGAGTTACGAGTACATCACATTACATCACAACACATCGTATCACTTTTATACTATTGTTGTCACAATCAATAGATTTAACATGCATAGCGTACATTTGCACAAGCAATGTTATCAATCATACAGGGATCATTCGATACATCCCAGATTATACATGCTACGACCCCTATTTTTAGTCTTCTTAGCTCTCTCGTATTTTATTTTACTCTTTCAACAGGATGGTTAGTTTTGCGCTCTCGGATTATGCTGCACATAATATCGTAACAGGTTGTTAGTTAAGTTTTCGTGTATGCCATATGAATGAATGTAACCTAGGTCAAAGTTACATACCCACACCCATACATTAATAAATAACCTATACTAATAAAGCATCTTTCTTTCTGCTGAATATATAACAGTTTGCGTACTTGCCCCTTCATTTACTCAACGCTATATACACATGCATATATATATATATATATATATATATATATATATATATATATATATATATATATATATATATATATATATATTTCAATATATATATATCCAATTCGATTTTCTTCCTTTGATCAATCAATCATTTGAATGTTTTGAATAAAAAAATGATAAAAAATGAAAAGAAAAACGTAAACGAATTTTTTCCTCCTTTTAAACGAATCTGATATGACTTGTTTGACTGCCTTTTTTGTGGCTGCTTAGAGCTGCTGCAAAATAAACTATACAGTTTTTAGTGCGGTATGTACGTAATGTACATTTGATGGACATATACAAATGAAATATATTAGAATAGTTTACATAAATAGTTACTTTTTACTTTAACATACATATGCAAAACTTGCATATATATAAGTGCGATGAAAAAACAATTTTTTTTTTTTTACACTTATTCATTTTCAAATTTCTCTAAAGTAATTGAATTAATTCTTGCTCTTTTCTTATTTTAAAAATTAAAAACGAAGAGTGGCCAGAACGACCCAAAGCAAGAAAAGTGTAAGAACTTTTGTTGCTATTGTTTACGGTGCACTTTGGGAATGCAATCAAACTATTGCGTGAATGCTATTTGAAACATTTTTTTTTTCTCAACACTGTGAATTATATTTTGTTGATTTGCTGATTTACAGACGAAGAAGAAGATATGATTCAAAACAAGGAAGATTACCCGGATACATAAAGTAAAAACTTGGGCATCCAAGAGAGAGTCTATTACAGTAACTAGGGACCGACATTAAATATATGAAGAGTTTTTCTCATACTTTTGCAACTGATTCTATTTTTTTGTCCGTGTCAGTACTAACAACCAAACTGAATATTCGCACTTTAAAGGGAAATGGGTTAGATTTAGTGTTAAATGTTTCCGTGAATTACTGAATACCGTATGTAAGAGTAATTGCAATTGGAAAAATCTTGAAGAAAAAATATAACCAGAATCCCAGAAAGCATATGTCATTGATAAAGAGTACGATATAGATGTTGTAGTCACAATGGTTATAGCCACTTTCAGTAAAGTATTGCACTTCGGACATATAAGCCACAAATTTATTGGCTTAGTCCAACTTTACTCAACAACCAAAAAAAAAAAAAAAAAAAAAATAGCCACTTCCAAATTGTGCCCTGAAAGTTTCGCAATGGTTTGTATAGAAAATTGTGTCTATCTCTCTCTCTCTCTCTCTTGTACTTCCTAAACTTTGGCACTTTGTATGATAAGCATTCATTTATAGATAAATGGAAATTGTTACGTAGCTAGCAGCAGCCATAACCATTTATTTCCACTGATTAAAATAAGCGCAATAATCAAAGCTATAATGCTTCACGAAACTATCAAACAATGGTTCCTGGACTTTTTGCACATTATCCTAAAAGACGAGCTCTTTTTTTCTGTCAACAAAACCATACCGGGATTATAAGATTTGAATTATTATGAATTGAAAAGGGGCAACGTTTCACTAGCCATGGGTCATGTGTGAAATATATGTTTGATCTTAGACACATACATTTGAAATTAATTCAAGAAGCCAATCAGTGAAGTAAATGCACGCTGCTGCTGGTTATATACTCTGCTTAATATCGTCATTCATGTAACAGCCTTCAAGATAAGATGTTATATGGGCAGTAGTCGAAAAAATGGTCCGTTCGGAAATATTTTCTATAGCTTTCGTCCTTGGATCAAAACACATCGGTGCGTCAAATTTCGTCAAAATATCTCAAAAATTGAATGCGGACAGACGGACGGATATGCTTAAATCGATGTAAAAAGTGATTCTGAATCGATCGATATAATGAACGCTTGGTCTATCCCATATTCTTCTTGGTATTGTGTATGTAGGCACTAGCTTAATATACCCTTACGTGACAAGTGGTGTAGGGGGCATAAAAAAAAAGATATTAAGATTTTCACTGTTTTATTAATCGTACATTATATAACGATAAATGAATACAAATTATGGTTATTATAAATATTAGAAAATGTTTCTCTTAAACTTTTGCTTGTGATCAATACGACAACTTATTGCAATTCCCTTTAAATATTTTTAATATTTATAAAGAGCCACTGTGCACACTTATTGGTATACTATACAACATATATTGAAGACGAAAATTGTTTTATATATATATACATATATGCATATATAATCCGCGTATCACTTTCATATTTTTCACTAAATCACAAAAATTTCGTTAAAAAGTAAGAGAAGATGAGAGATTGGGAGAGAGGGGAGAGAGAGAGAGAGTGAGAGAATTTGGTGTGCTTGTGCGGAAGAAGATGTGAAACAATTTGCGGAGAGTTAATAGTAATTTTTATATCTATTTATGTTTTACTTTAATTTTTTGTTTATTTTTATAAATCTTCTTTGAACTGTTTGTTTTATTGTGTTGTCTTCGTTTTATTTCTTTATGATTATTGTTAGAGAATAGCACTTTTGAGTTAATGTGTGTAATAGCGTTAATATCAGTTATTCAAGTTGCCTATATTTGAAGTTCAGTACTCACAAACACAAAAACACAAACACACATTCCTAATTCTAACACATTTATATATGTTTATAAATATACAAACACACATATGTTATATCTCCCCCAACAACATCATTATCATTGCCATCATCTCTCGATAATCTATATACGATATAACTACATTAGCAAATACATATATATATATATATTTGTGTACTATAAAACTTTGGTGTATGCATTTTGTATTTGTACACTTAACACACACTTCCTAAGTGAAATATGTGAAGGAATGCAAGAGAAAAATATGTGTATGCTTGGCCGTTAGCTTTTTGGGTCTTCTCTACTTTTCGTTTCGCCTTTTTTTTTAACTGATTGGCTCGTAAGCGTTTTTGTCATTCCAACGGTCCATTTGTAACCGTTCTCAAAGGTTTCCCCACTGCCAACAACAAAACGGGCTTAATAAACAAACGTTCATTTCTTGCCTGTATTCAAAAAGAAGTCAGTTTGAAAGACTTGGTTTATTGTAATTTCTCATTTTCCAAGAACAGGAAGACGGGTAAGCCAAGACTTAAACTTTGCTTATAGGATATGTTCCTTCCACAGTTTTACATCTCTTGCATTTATGCGTGCAAATATTGAGAGACAATTAAATATTTTTTTTCCTTATTGTCTTTTATAATATATTTTAAAAAAGCACACATACATTTTATTTTAGATTACCGAAAAAAAATCCCTAAACACCTTAAAAAAAAATCGTCATCATCTAAAATTTCCATCACATAATTCACAGATACAAGTCCGTCCAAGATTTACCCTTCAGTAATTATAATAAGTCATTAATCTAAGTATGTGTTTGTGTATATATTTTTATAAATTTTCTCTGTGGTTAAACTTTTTTTCTCTCTATTGTATTTATTCGTTTTTCGTTTTTTTTTTTCTTGCTCGTTATAGATATATAGATACTTAGGTATGTAGGTAGAGTAGAGCAAAGCACTTTCTAGGTTTTGTAAAATTTATTAAATCTTGGATTTTTTTTCTTCGTAGATGGATTTCATTCTTACTATTTCACAGGTGATTTATATGCAAAGTAACACAAAGTGTTTTTAATATATTTAGGACTTTTTTATTTCTGGACAAATTTTTTGTTAATTTTTTTTCTTCACTCACTTCACTTTTTTACAAGTTTCTATGTATTCATATAAATCACTGCCAAACGCATTGTTGCCGTTATTAATATAGCATGCTTACTATAGGGATTTGATTACCACAATTGTTCAAATGAAATTGTTGAAATGGGAATATGTAAATAAATGTTGCGAGTTCAGTTTATAGTTTATGTAAACTTTTATAACATGTAATATTGAAGGAATGCAATTGTTTACAGTTTTTTAAAAAACTTATTGCGTCGCCAGGGGAGATAGGTATGCGTTCCTAGAAATGAGTGAAGACCAATATACTATATAGTGTCTTCGTTTAAAGGCAGCGTAATCGACTTTTGTCGATCTATCATCGGGGAATAGATATGATAGAGACATGCTAGAGATATGCTGCGTTCGTCATTCCGTTAGAAGTTAACATATTACTGTGCTGTACATGCGGAGAACTTCCTTAATAAGAATGCGCGGGGAATGGAGAGAACACAGAGTTGCTTGTAATAAATAAGAAGAATAGTCAAAAAGTGGCAACGCATTCGAAAAGAACTCTGCTAAAATGGCAAAGCAGTCGTAGCAAACTCTGTTAAATTGCAAAGCCGTCGGCAAACTCGTACAGCTCTCTTATATATATTTATATATATATATATATTCACAGAACTTCAACGTGCTTTTTCATTTTCATAGAACTTCAATGAGCTTTTCTTCTTAGGTATCTTAGGCAGTAGCTTATGATTTATGTAGAAACTAAGGTCGTTCTTGTGGAAACTGAGGTCGTTTTTTGTGGATTATCTTATGGTCGAGATGTCAACACAATTATTTAATTATTTAATATATGTCTAATTTTATCTTAAAGTTGTTAACGTATGCCTATTGGTTTGAGCTTAAGGTCGTCTACGTTGTTTGGTGTATTCGAATTTGCAATTGGGCGTTTTTTCCGTGCATGATTTGTAAAAATGTTATTATATCTGTGGGCAAAAATCAGCTAATCAATTAATCAAAAAATGCTTTTGACAATGTAAACAAAAATTCAACCGATCAAAAACCCTTTCATACAAGTAGCAATGGAAGCAAAGGAAGCAATGCTTTTCAAACAGTAAACAACAATGGCCAAATCAATTCAACATTTTCCTTTGTTACTTTGTTTTCATTTCTTGATTTTTGTGCAGGGCTGCAATTTTTGATTCTGTTCCATTCCATTATCTAAACTGTGCATGGCGCAAATCAAATGCTTCATGCAAATTTTAAATGCACCTATATATACCACATGCAACTTTTCAACGTATATATAATCGATCACTGCAACTTTTAATGGTTTAAATAATGAATATATCTGGAGTGTTAGTAAAGGCTTCGTAAAAGTTTTGATTTATTATCCGAGTTTTTCAATCCTTTTTTTATTAAGTCCAAACGGCGCGCTTAGAGACTACTTTACATAAAAATATATTGAATCACCTTGATTTTCTGAATCAATCTGCCCGTCGACTTCTTCTCAAAGTACTCGAAAACGTTAAGTAGCTCATTACATATTTGATTTGTGCAATAACAAAATTTCATGGGGAATTTATTTCAATCGGAACGTTGGCATTTTGCATTTTAAAAAATCTGAAAAGTTTCAAAAACATGTAAAAAAGGCCTTTAAACAATAAAGAAAAATATAGATTTTTTTTAAGTATCTCGATACGTCTGGGAATATTTACAGACTTTGAAAAACTCGTATTTACCCCATCTCGTCGGTCACTTATCTGAATTCTTAAAGTAATAAAAATGTAACAAGAAACTTAGCTCACATATTGGGACTTGCGTCATTGTTGGCAGTTGAAATCAAAAAAAAAAAAATGCTTAATGTATATTTGCAAAACTAAATTATCATCAAAATAAAATACCGAAATGTTTATATTATTCATTATTATAACATATAAAATTGCTAGCGACACAATAATGCAACGTAACGCGTTTTTCTGATTTTATCATATAGATACGATGTTTGATTAACACAATGAATTTCCCTTCCATTTTAGTTCTTGTTTACTTAAAGTGAAACAAATGGAATTAGGAAAACTATAATAATTTTACTTTGTAAAATGCCGCGTCAGTGTTTCATGCGTATAAAACGCATTAAAATTTGCACAACCTTCGAACTAAATACAAAAAGTGTTATATGCTACCACAAGACAGGAAATTGGCTCTTTCCACTTTCGCACTTCAAATGATGCTTGAAAGATTGCTATATGTAATTATTTTAAATTTCAAAGTTGCTTGAAATATTTGACCTATTCCACCCTGTTTTCTTCTATATAACACTTTTTACTTGTATACATTATCTAATAAATACATTTTGACACGCTCTGTTCTACTTTGCTTTATTGAGTATTTTAGTTAAAAAAATTATTGGTGGTTATTAAATATGAAATATTAAACAATTGTAAATATTATTAAAGAAATTATTGATATTTAATTTAGTGTTTCTGTAAAGGATGTAAATTTTGTCTAGGAATTAAGATAAATTTGTTTTTTAAGATCGTATGAAGATTTTTGAGGACACACGCTTTGAACTTAGGTATCGAAAAAAAAAAAATTGTTTTACTAATGCATTTCTATTTTTACAGAATATCAACTTCACATAATATTATAGTGTCTATATTCAATTGACTTATTTGCGAAAATGGATTTTATACAAGTATTGGAAGACGAAGGAGACGATCCTATTGAATTGCCCACTGAAGAAGATGGTAGCTTATTGCTATCAACATTACAGGCACAATTTCCAGGTGCTTGTGGGCTTAAATATATTAATGAAGAAACAAAGTGCTTTCGCGGAGTACGTTCGAATGAGGGTAGATTTTTTCCACCCTACGTAGAAATCGGCTGGGGCTCACATGCTTACTATTGTGTATTTCCGAAAGGTTACTATTGCGTTGCAACGGAACTTATGAAAATGATTGATTCATTTTGAATTTTCAGAAAATAAACGCAAAAGTGATGATAATTTGGAAAATTCAACTGCCAAAACGAAACGTATTGAATCGCGTCCGCGTTGCACGGATTTAATTGTCTTAGGCCTGCCTTGGAAAACCACTGAGGATAGTTTACGTTCATATTTTGAGACATATGGCGAAGTGTTAATGACTCAAATTAAAAAAGATATGAAGTCGGGACAATCAAAAGGTTTTGGATTTGTGCGATTCGGTTCATATGATGTACAGGTGCGGGTATTATCTACAAGACATTTAATCGATGGCCGCTGGTGTGAAGTAAAAGTACCTAACTCTAAGGTTAGTTCGTTTAAAATTTTTTTTGATGATATGTGTTTAAGAGTAATTATAGGGTATGGTTAATCAGGTACCTTGCAAGGTATTTGTAGGGCGATGTACTGAGGATATGAATGCTGATGACTTAAAAGATTACTTTTCGAAATTCGGGGAAGTAACAGACGTTTTTATACCTAAACCTTTTCGTGCATTTAGTTTCGTAACTTTCCTTGATCCTGAAGTGGCTCAGTCGCTGTGCGGCGAAGACCACATAATAAAAGGTAAGAAAATATCAATTTTATTTATCGACTTTTTTAATATTTTGTTCGTCTAGGCATCTCTGTTCACGTGTCTAATGCAGCACCAAAAGGTGAACAAAATCGTGGTAGAAATTCTCCCGGTTCTGTTAGTTTAGCTCCCCACTCGGGCCCTATAAATTTTGGTGGTGGGCGACACGGGGTAGGTGAGCATCGAGGATCCTATAAAAAAGGAAATCGGTGTGATGGTAACATGATGAATCAGAACGGTAACGGTATGATGAATATGCGAGGCTACGGTATGAATAGCGGAAATTTTGGCGGTAATGGTCAAAATTACGGCAATCCAGGAAATATGAGCATGAATGCCATGATGGGCAGTAGCACAGGAGGTCCTATAAGTCGGAATTCCGAACCGGCAATGGGACCATATCAAAGGGGCAACGGGAACAATTACATGAATAATCACATGCCGGGGCCGCATCAGGGCAATGGTATTAATGGTAATAATAATGGTGGCGGTTGGAACAATCATCAGAATCGAAATTTGGATATGCCAAATCTTCAAACATTAGGCATTAATTCTCAGGGACCGAAATCTACGGCGCCTGGACAGAACATGAACAATTCGCTCGGTGTGGGTCTTAACTTAAACTCGCTGCCCATGAATCCAGCTATAGTAGCAGCTGCTCTTAATCAATGGAGCCTTTTGGGCAATCAACTACAAAATCAGACTCAAGATCAGGTGAGTTGTCAATATTTAAGGAAATTCGCTTTATAGCTTCAGAATTATTTATTAATTTCTATGCCTCAGGGCGGAAATTTTCTTTCGTGGATGGCCCATACTAACAATTCCGGGAGTGGAGCCAATAACATGCATGGTGGTAGTAACACCCCTGTTAAGGGCTCAAATGTCAATACCGCGCCCGGCGTTAATCAACCTCCAGCTGCATCACCGTGTAATGATTCAACTCAAGCAATTTGTTAATGTAAATGTAAAATATTTTCAAAATTCTCTTTCTCTCTGTCTCTGTTCCATTTCATGCGTGTTTTTTGTATATGTATGTGTGTGTTTGTATGGATGGATGGATGGATGGATGGATGTGTAATTATATATCTAAAGAATGCGAGCTCAACTATTTACAACACCGAAAGGAAATGTTGGTTACGGCAGCAGTTCTTGATCTTTATGCCCAAAGTACCAACAACAGCACCAACGTTAATAAGCTTAAGCTAAAAGCCCAGTTTTATGTAAATTTCGATTTTCCTTTAGGGTGTTTTTCTTTCTTTATTAGTGATTACATAAACTTTCTTCAATAAGTAAAGTGTGCGTGTGATTTTGCAAAAGACAAAAAATTATTTGCAAAAAATTGATCATGAGAGCGTCTGAAAACCATTGTTTTAAGCATTAAGCATTAAAGTCTCAACAAAAATCATATTTAATTAGCGAGCAACAATAAAATTATCGGCATAATGAATATTGAATGTCTTAATTTTAAATTTTGTTATGATATAAGCATAAAGATACTTTTTTTTTTATGTTTTATTATACAATATTATCAAGAAATAAATGACTAACAGGATAAGCAAAAATTTGTAAATCTATGAACTTTTTCCGTTTCCGTTTTGTTTTTTTTTTTTTTACATCAAAATTGTTTCACAATAAAGTGTAGAAACGATTCATATAACCCAGGATTTCGTGCTATTTTAATTTAATTTATTTTCATATAATTATTTCGTTAATTTAAATAAAATAATTTTTTTTTTGAAATTGTGAAATTTATAAATTAATGATATAAATTATAGAAAAGTTGTATAAATAATAACAACAAAAAAAAAGTTATTTCCTTCTGAATCGGCGATCATGCTGCTTCATAGAAAATAAACTCTTAATAAGCGAAATAATAAAGAAAGTCTATGGTACTTAAGAAGGAGTTGTAAGTAAATTCATTTCCGTTTATTAAAATCTACTAAGCAAGAAGAATATTATTTTCCCATCGATCGGCAATCTCTTTCGTAATATTAAAAGAGAGAGAGAGTGAAAATATATAATCGCTCTAACGGAAGGTTTTATAAGTAAAAAAATAACAGTGAAGCACTACTACAGTGACTACAGACCGCGAGTTTTCTGCAATAACCGACATATCTTTTCTGGCTCCTAGATATTACGTTCAGTGCGTCGCACAAGTTTTTTCCCAGAAAAAATTTTATTGGAAAATCTATGATGAGGCAAAATACATAATATTCACTTATTGTTTTTACAGACTCTTCATATACCCGCACGCAATAGATTACGAATTAAGAGAGATTCGAAACCTTTCTTCACAACTTTTGAGACTCTGGCGTGTAAAAATGCATTCTCAGAACTATCAAATCACATTAATGTACGACATTTGAAATTTGGTTTTTATTCAATTTCTGATGTATCTTCAAACGTAAATGCACGCTATGCTACCGATAACTGCGCTAGATGGAAATTCGAATATAAAGCGCATTCTAAAGAAAGCAGGACTGGTTGAAAACACCATTTCACCATTTTAGAGGCATGCATGCAATTTTATTCCACTTAGGGTAATTTTATTAGACCTAAGGATAACTTTATTAAACTGGAGGACAATTATGATATTATATATAATTATATGATGCGGCAAAAGTAAGTAAACCTTGGACTCTTATTTCAAATTCAATTTTTTGTTCATCATCATAATAAAAACAAGAAATAAAAAATATATATAACGTATTAGTTTTATTAGGTAAACCGTAGATTAACGATTGTGAAACAAATAGACCCATAGAACAGTTCAATGGATTTAAAGCTTATCTTCTCTTTAAATGTGTTTCTTACAACGTAGCGTTATTAGTGTGTGTGTGTATAATATGTTATATCGTCTATCATATAGATCAAATATTGTGTTTTATAGACAAACCACGATTCGATATAATGAAGAAATAGACACAAATAAATATCAGTAGAAAATGTCTAGGAAAATATGACCGTAATGGACACCAAATGGGAAAACAGGAATGGACGATAACACCACACATACAACGCCGTATAGTCCCGTGTGTATGTTAGGCAATATTTTAGACAATATGTATAACACAGATGGATCCGGTACTTTAAGGGATACGGCGCTGATACGACAAATCGAGCAGCTCAAAGCCGAAAATGCTGCATTGAAGGGAAATCAAGGCCAGGAAGTGGAAGCAGCAGCTAACAGCGGAGTGCCAGGAACTGTTTACAAATAAAAAGACCGTTTGCAAGCGAGCTGAACACTACGCTCGGATGCTCCGGTGCGGATTAACGCCAAAAGGAAGGAAAACAGTGGACTTCAGTCCTTGTCTTCGTCCGAACCCTGTTGACGGCTTTTAATATAATGCTGAGCGCCGAACCCACCACTGGTCATAAAGGTGCTGCGAATGAATTTGAAGTCAATGTCGAGCTTGCACAAGAAATTGGCTTAGAAATTAGAGCTGTCGTCTGCGACAGATTGGCGGGCAACAAGGAAAGAACTAAAAAACTTTTCAATGGCGTATACGAACGCAAACGAGCAGACGGCACTATTCAGTAAATATTATTGATATACGATTACATACACCTATTGGACGCACTTAAAAATAAAACGAAAGATAGCGAACTGTTGGACTTCACCATGGAAGCGAAACACTCGCGTACAGGGTAAGCCAGAACCTTCTAGAATGCTTTTTTATTAAAATGGCGGTGAACCAAAGGAAAAAAAACAGGCCGTCAGAAGAAATTATGAAACTCTTTGACGGACTAATAAAAAATCACATATGAGCGTATGCGAAAGGATTCGCACCAGAAAAAGATTATGACCTGAAGAAAATGGATTGCGAAACTGAAGAAGAGCATGAAGAAGACAAGGGTCAATAGGCAGGTATTCGAGAATCTGCTCACAGGTCAGCTGAGCAACAAAATGGAGAGCTACCTGCGTCTAGTCACGGGATTCGGGATCGCGCGGTACGTACGTGGCCAATTGAATTGCCACCATTGCTTAAGGAACATAACCGAAGAACGGCAAAGGACGAGAAAAACAATCTACTCGTCAGCTCAGTATACCTGAAGCCAACACGAGAAGTCAACGAGGCGTTCGACAAAGTCTATGACCTATTCAATGCA